>KV014990.1:19351-35351 GCA_001598015.1 Dorcoceras hygrometricum | reverse complement strand
ATCAAGCGCTTACCACTAGGCCAAAAGGTATAGCTGTTAGCCAAGGCACAACTTTTATTTCCTTATAATGTGGTAGTGCAGAGTGCACCTGTTATGTGCGTTAGGGTTGGGCTGTTAGGCCCATGAGTCAGGGGATGTGCGTGTCTAATTGCTGGTGCTGTCTCAGTTCCCTTAGAGATCAGTCTTACCCTTCCCCTACCGCCGGCCCTATCCCCAGCAGAGATAGTATTATCCGTTAAGATCTGTAATCACACTTTTTACAGCCCACATGGCCAACCAGATCAAGCGGCATAACTTCAGCAGCTTGACGTACGAGAACTTCCCAGGAGGTCACCCATCCCAGTACTGCTCTCACCCTTGCAAGCTTAACTCAACAAAACATTATGCACAGGGAGACAGTTTTGTCGAAAACATTGTGTATGCGTGAGATTTTAAAAAAAATCTATGCTGCTCAAGAATTCTCATTAATTAGGACTAGAGGAGCAATAGAAGATTCAATTCACATAATATCTTCCATTTCTCCCTAAGGCTTAGTCTCGCTCCGCCTTAGAGATCTTGGCGTCCACAGACCTCGCGCAATCTGCCAGCTCATCAGAAGAGATGTTGCCGCTCTTTCCTTTCGAGAAATCGCTCTGCAATTCAATAGACATTCCTCCCCCTATCCATATGCAATGAGTTTTGAAAACCTTAAAAACTTTGCAGCATAGACAGGCTTTCGAACAATCAGAGCATACATGAATTTTCAAACCGTTTAAAAACATTTTTCGAAGGAAAATGCACTATTCAAGAACAGCCTGCTCTGATACCACTTGTTAGGATCGATTTACCCTCTATGTAATTGTTATACAGATGATAATCAGACTTAGAGGGTGTAACCAGACCGAATGATAAGACGCAGGATTCATCAAGGCATTAAAGCCGGGTTGCGATAACCAAGCTGGTTCCAGCCTGCCGTTGAAACCAGCTTGATATAAGGCAAGCGCTACACATGCTGGTTCCAGCTGGATGCTGAACCCAGTTCGACACACGGCCTAACGATCTGGTTAACTTATCTTGAGCTACAATAGCTCAGTGTTCTTATACTTGTGCACCGAGATACAGATTGAGTAATGAATATAAATCATGCGGAAATAACTCAAACTGCACTCTAAATTCGAAAGCTTGATTAAACAGTTTTATGCGTTCAAGTAATATGCAGTGCTAACGTCTCTGTCCAAAGACTACAATCATTTGGTATTTTTTCATTCACTCGTTTTTCTGTTCAGCTCAACTCTCGTATGTATGAGTGAATAGTGTGTGAGAAATATACACTGTATGCTCACTCTCAAAATGTATTCTCACAAACTGGGAAGTGCTTCTATGAAAGCTGATATCTGTTTTCTTCCCCTCGATGTTTGCTCATCTGTTTTCTCCTGTTTATAGACTCTTGTGCAATTTCTTCCCATTGGACACAAAGATGTAGCCGTTGAAAAGGCTTCTGAAAAGTTCTGTCAAAGTTGTACTTTGTGTCCTTTATCAATAAATGTGTCTGCAAGCTTTATGACTTTCAGATCTCTTCATTTAATGTGCTGCAGCCTCTTCTCAGAATGAGCTCTGTCTTGATGTAGACGTTGCAGCAAATCAGTTTGAACTTTGTTTAAAACATTCCTTGTATATGCTCAAGTTCAAACTGTTTTGTTCTTAATGAACTGGTCTTTGAGCTGGTTTCTGTTCTCAGAGCTGGTTCCTGAACTCTGAGGTGCTCTTGCTCCAAGCTGGTGAACCAGCTTGGATGTCCTATGCGATCTGATTATCCTCTGCTGGACCAGCTCGGGCAACCCCTTACTGTACCAGCTAAGTTGTCCTCTGCTAGACCAGCTTGGGCATCCCCTTACTGTTCTAGCTTGGATATCCTCTACTGTACCAGCTCGAGCGTCTCCTCATTGTTCCAGCTTTGAACATCCTCTGTTGGACCATCTCGCTGCTGAGCTGCTACATTTCTCTTCATCCAGCTCGCTTCTATCCCTGTACCAGCTTGCTTCCATTGCAGGTTCATATTTTTGCTCGAGACCAGTACTAGCCCCTCCGAAGCGGTCCAACGAGCAAAATCACTCCTACGCAGTGAGCTAAGCCGCTTTTTGGCCAAATTCCTTCATTTAGGCCTCCGAAATCGCGTTTTTCTTTTATCAGATTGGTTCAGCTACAGTATCAGATCTGGTTCAGTTCACTGCTACTCAGCTGATTCGTCTCTAAGTCAGTCCTGCACATCTCAATTAAACTGTTAGTAACTAATCAGCAGGTTTTGTGTATTTGAAAATTCAGATTCTGATCTGTAAACACAGATCCAACAGCCTAACAACCCAATCCTAACGCACATAATAGGTTGTTAGGATCAAGTGCTTACCACTAGGCCAAAAGCTACAACTGTTAGCCAAGGTGAAACCTTATTCCTTATAATGTGGCAGTGCAGAGTGCACCTATTATGTGTGTTAGGGTTGGGATGTTAGGCCCATGAGTCAGGGGATGTGCGTGTATAGCTGCTGGTGCTGTCTCAATTACCTTAGAGATCAGTCTTATCCTTCCCCTACCACCGGCCCTATCCCCAGCAGAGATAGTATTACCCGTTAAGATCTGACATCACACTTTTACAGCCCACATGGCAAACCAGATCAAGCGGCGCAACATTAGCAGCTTGAAGTACGAGAACTGTTGGGGATCCGGATCCGCCCCCCGGCAAGGCAGCGGAAGAACAAAGAATATAGCCGGGAGACGATCAATACGAAAAACAACAATTCAATAATCGTCATACATAGGGCGTTCAAAACGAATACCTTGCTGGCACTTGTGCCTGGCTCCAACCGGAATTACAAGAACCCGGCTCTTCTCGGTAGATTGCGGTAGATAATCGCCAATCCGGTCCACGACCAGAACCGAGACTCCTTCGTCAGGCTGCACTAGAAGCACTGACGAATTCTGCACGAACGGATTCTCCTCGTCGAGTTGGCCGGAAACTGGACTGTAGAAGTGTGATGCCAGATCTTAACGGGTAATACTATCTCTGCTGGGATAGGGCCGACGGTATGGGAAGGGTAAGACTGATCTCTAAGGGAATTGAGACAGCACCAGTAGTTAGACACGCACCTCCCCTGACTCATGGGCCTAACAATGCCAGATCTTAACGGGTAATACTATCTCTGCTGGGGATAGGACCGACGGTAGAGGAAGGGTAAGACTGATCTCTAAGGGAATTGAGACAGCACCAGCAGTTAGACACGCACCTCCCCTGACTGATGGGCCTAACAGCCCAACCCTAACGCACATAATAGGTGCACTCTGCACTGCCACATTGTAAGGAAATAAAGTTGCACCTTGGCTAACAACTATAGCTTTTGGCCTAGTGGTAAGCGTTTGATCCTAACAATTGGTATCAGAGCAAGTTCAGGGGTTCGAGTCTCCCAAGAAGCATTTTCTATACTTCTTGGGATGGGATTGTTGAGTTAAGCGTGCAAGGGTGAGAACAGTACTGGGATGGGTGACCACCTGGGAAGTTCTCGTACGTCAAGCTGCTGACGTTTTGCCGCTTGATCTGGTTGGCCATGTGGGCTGTAAAGTGTTATGTCAGATCTTAACGGGTAATACTATCTCTGCTGGGGATAGGACCGACGGTAGAGGAAGGGTAAGACTGATCTCTAAGGGAATTGAGACAGCACCAGCAGTTAGACACGCACCTCCCCTGACTAATGGGCCTAATAGCCCATCCCTAACGCACATAATACATAATAGGTGCACTCTGTGTTGCCACATTATAAGGAAATAAAGTTGCACCTTGGATAACAGCTATAACCTTTGGCCTAGTGGTAAGCGCTTGATCCTAACATCGTACACTTGAATTTTTCAGCTTGGGTCAATATTTGGATTAATTATAAGCATCAGAGATCATGGTATCATATCAACATCCCCGAAATAAAATTCTTGGTTGTAGGAAGCTCCCGAGCTCAGCTTCCTGAGGCATATATGGAAGAAAAAGTTGTTTCTCATGTGAAGATTTGGAAATCAGATCAGGTTAATCAGTTTAGATTGGAGCATTTTAGGTGCAAGCTGAACTGCTTGCATGAGCACTGAGCTGATCTAAGTATCGGGTGCTGATTTGATGGAGCAGTGCTGGACTAGATCGAGCGTGCTGGTTGGTGTGACGCGAGCTGATCAGATAGTACTGTAGCACGAGCTGATCTGATAGTACTATAGCATGAGCTGATCTGATAGTACTGTAGTGTGAGCCAATCTGTTGGTACTGTGCTGATTGAGGAGTACGTGCTAACCTGAATATCCTGAGCTGGTATCAGCTTAGAGGCTCGTGGTGGTTGGTAGCCATTGTAGATCAGTTTTGTGGTACTTAAGTTATATATAACCGAGTGTTGGTCATTTTTTCGAGCAAGTTTTATATCATCGTGTGTTCTTGAGACCCTGAGCTGATATCCCTCGAAACCATTGTCACTGCTCACCCGACCTTTGCATTTTCCCAATAGCCGGAGATTGGCAGCTCAGCTTGGAGCAAGGTTGGTACCGTTAGAATCCTCTCTCCAAACTTATATTTTCCCGACCAGTCTTGAGGTCGATGGTTGGCCAAAGAAAGCAACGTGATGTTAGTTGAGGAAATATGTTCTTCGCATTTTTCGATCGTTTGACTCTTCGATTCAGATCACCGCGAGATGTAAGTTAATTCTTCTCCTTAGCTTTCATTGAGACCAATATGGTTGATTTTGGAGTAGGGTTGAGCTAGTTTGCGCTGATTGGCCCTAAGACGCATTTCTGGCTAATTTCTCCTAGCTGAATTGTAACGCTTAGGAAATCCATAAATCCACAAGTTATTTATATTTTTCTTGAAGGGTTAAACTTCTATTTTTGTGTTTAAGATTTGAGATTTTTCCTGAGCTGATTTCTTCAGTTTTAGCCGGGAGGTTCGCGGACGGTTCCTGCAAGTTTGAACCCAAGCACGATGCGGTTCTCTTTAAAAAAAAATTCTTTTCAGCAAAATGATTGCGGTTGGTAGAAACCCATCCCCCGTGTAAGTGCTTTTGACCTACTTCACTATTTTCCATCATGGAGCTTATAGAAGGCATGGGTGTGCTTTTCAAAACCACAAACCAACCAAAGCTTTCCTTTACAGTTTTCTTAAGTGTTTCAATCGTGCTTGTGGGAGATTCAATCCGGAGGTGTTCTCTGCAACCTGACGGTCAGCATAAGGAAAGTAATTTCTGTTCTTTGACGTATCCCTGAAAGCATAATCTTGAGTTTTGTAGTTCTTCCAGAATTTATGGTTTCACTTTTAACTGAAATGATTATACAAAAATGAATGCGGGTTCGCAGTAAGTGTTTTACTCTTCTAGAGTAACTGAAAGACTGGTTTTATGGAATCAAATGTAAGTTTTCTTTCAAAATTACTGGGATGTTCAAAGATAACTTCAAGGTAAAGTTCTGTGAATGTTCTAGTGAGTTGTACTGAATGGCTGAGGATGAGGTTCTGAGTTGATAGGCAAATTTGGTCTACTTAGAACTCTGTTCTGATCTTATAAGCTTAGCTAATATACTCGAACTTCTCCAAGCTAGATTCAGTACCCTGTTGTTGTTCTAGTCTAGTAGGATTCGAGGTTCTAAGCTGATAGGCGAATCTGGTCTAGATAGAGCGATGTTCTGGTATCTGATAAGCTTAGCTAATAGGTTCGAACTTCTCCAAGCTGTCTTCAGTACTCGTGCTGGATGGCTAAGGATGAGCTTCTGAACTGATAGGCAAGTTGGTCTAATTGGAACTCTGCTCTGATCTGATAAGCTTAGCTAATTGGTTCGAACTTCTCCAAGCTGTTTCCGATACTTGTGCTGGATGGTTAGGGATGAAGTCCTGATCGAATAGACAGAGCTGGTCTAACAAGAGCGAGGTTCTGGCCTGATAAGCTTGGCTAATATGTTCGAACTTCTCCAAGCTTTTTTTCAGTATCCCGTTGTTATTCTAACCTCGCATGGTTCGTTCGATCGCTTCCGTGCTGGTTTCATTATTCAGCCACTTCCGGGTGAAGAAGTACTTGAGGCTCTTATGGTCGGTGAAGATGTCACACTTCTCACCGTACAAGTAGTGTCTCCAAATATTCAGTGCGAACACTACTGCTGCAAGCTCCAGATCATGCGTCGGATAGTGTGCTCATAACTCTTTAGCTGTCTCGACGCATATGCGATAACCTTGCCTTCCTGCATCAGAACTGCACCTAACTCTCTCAGGGAAGCATCCGTATAAACTACAAACTCCTCGTGATCCACTGGCATCGCTAAAACTGGCGCTGAAGTGAGAGCCTTCTTCAGCTGCTCGAAGATCCTCTGGCACTCAGGACTCCACACATACTTCACATTCTTCTCTGTTAAGGGCACTGAAATCGAAGAGAAGCCCTTGATAAACTTGCTGTAGTATCATGCTAACCCCAAGAAACTACGAATCTCAGCTGCATTATTTGGAATCCCCCAGTACTGAACTGCCTCCACATTCGATGGGTCGACTGAAATCCCATCGCTAGAAACGATATTACCCAAGAACTCCACCTTCTCAAGCCAAAACTCGCACTTGCTGAACTTGGCATACGATTTGTGCTCTCTCAATGTCTGCAGTGCGGTCTGTAGATGTTGTATATGCTCCTCTAAGATCCTCGAGTAGACCAAGATGTCGTTGATAGAAACAATGACGAACTGGTCCAAGTACTGCCCTGTTCATCAAATCCATGAAGATCGCTGGGGCATTCGTCAGGCCAAACGGCTTCACCAAGAACTCATAGTGGGCGTAACGTGTCTGAAATGTAGTCTTGGACACGTCCTCCTCTCTAACTCTCAACTGATGGTAGCCAAATCTCAAATCAATCTTCGAGAAAATCGAATCTCCCTGCAAATGGTCAAATAAATCCTCTATCCTTGGGAGTGGGTACTTATTCTTCACTGTCACACGGTTCAACTCCTGGTAGTCTATGCACAATCTCATGATGCCATAATTCTTCTCACAAACAGAACTGTCGTGCCCCATGGAGAAAATCTAGGGCATATGAACCCCTTGTCGAGCAACTCCTGAATCTACTCC
Source organism: Dorcoceras hygrometricum (assembly GCA_001598015.1). Lineage (NCBI taxonomy): Eukaryota > Viridiplantae > Streptophyta > Magnoliopsida > Lamiales > Gesneriaceae > Dorcoceras > Dorcoceras hygrometricum. Next base: position 28,261 of record KV014990.1, on the reverse strand, counting down.
TTCACTTGGTAGGAGCCAGATGGGATGGTGCCTTAGAGATAGGCACTGTACCTGATATCAACTCGATCAAAAACTCCATCTCTCTCTCCGGTGGAACTCCCACTACATCATCAGGGTAAACGTCTGTGAAATCTCTAACTACCTCCACATTAGACAGTGAAGGGCCTGCTGAATCTCTCGTAGTGGTAACACTGGCCAAGAAATCCTGAAAACCAAGATCAACTAGCTTTCTGACCTGTAGAAAAGATATGAATCTGGGATTCCGCGGTCTCCTCGTTACCTCAAATAAGAAGGTCTCCTGCCCTGGCGGCCTGATCGTCACTGACCTCCGCTGAAAATCAATCACTGCTCCATGCTCCATCAACCAGTCCATACCAGGATGAGGTCGAATCCTAACATCGGCAAAACGACCAATTCGGCCATGACGGCATGATCCTGGGACAACATCGTCAATCCGTGAACAACGCTGGTCGTCGTCAACTCCTCCCCTGACGGAACCGTCACGGCGAGAGCTATGCCCAAGCTTTCCGGAATAATACCCATCCTCTATGTGAACACACTCGAAATAAACGAGTGAGTCGTCCTTGAGTCTAGTAAGGCGAGGATAGTGACACCTAGCGCACGAATCTCGCCTGAAACAGAAATGTCACACAGATACGCTTTTACGGTCACACTAGATCTCCAAAAAGCAGTTTAGATGCATAAGATATTTCTAAGTTCGCTAGTCCTATCGTCTAAGTTCTCAAGATAAGTTCTAGAAGATCCACAGTTCTTACTTATATCAACTCAGCAACTAAGGCATAGAATCTCCTAGCAATGCTCTATTTAGCATGAATTTTAAGACACCCAAATACCAACATGTCAAAGCACGGAAACGACAGAAATCTCTAAAGTAAAATATCTGTGAGTAACGTCGTGTCTGGATCTGTAGCCTATGCCTGCAACATGAAAACACGACCAGTGTACTGCGTCCTCCTGGGACAATCCTTAGAGATATGCCTTGGCTACTTGCAGTGATAACACCTTTCTGAACCCGCCATGAACTGTCCTGGATGATTCTTATGGCACACCTGACACATCGGTATTCCTCCAGGTCTAGGGGCAGTATCCCCCTGCTGCTGTGGCCTCTGCTGACCCTGCGGCCTCTGCTGGCCCTAAGGTCTCTGCTGTTGTTGCCCCTGTGGAGATGGGCCCTTAGGAGGCCTAAAATGGTCTCTTCGCTGGCTTCTGTGAAGGCTGGCCCCTGACGGGCTGCTGTAAGTGCCGCTTCCTCTGAAAGTCATCCCTCATGTCTTTCCGGCCCCTCTCAGATCGGTACGCCCTGTTCACTGCTTCCATATATGTAGCCACGTTCACCATATTGACATCGTGGCGGATGTCTTGTTGCAGTCCATGAGTGAACTGCCTCAACTTCTCACTCTCCACTGTCGCGATCGAGGGCACAAAATGACACCCCCGCTCAAACTGCCGCACATACTCGGCCAAAGACTTATCTCCCTGATGGAGACTCATGAAATCCCTGATAAGCTGGCTCCAAGCATCAACAGTGAAATACTTCTCAAAGAAGACAACCTTGAATCTTTCCCAAGTCAATCTCTCCAGAATCAAACCAACCACCACGCTCTCCCTCCAAAGAGCGGCATCTCCCTTCATCATGAAGATAGCACAACGGACCTTGTCAGCATCCGGGAGACCCATATAAGAAAATATGTTCTCCAATGATCGGATCCACTCCTCAGAAACGAGTGTGTCAGTAGTACCGGCAAACTCCTTAGGTCCATGCTTGTGGAACCTCTCAGCGACGTCCTCCTCATGCGACTTCCCGGGTTACTCCGATTGTCTCTCCAATAATCTGGTGATCTCGACTAGCATGTCCACACTAGCCCTCTCGTAGGATGTCAACTGAGGAGGTGGGGGAGGAGGAGGAGGCGTAGCATCATCCTGTTGGTTTTTGTCACGTCTGGGAGGCATACTGGTACACCAAAACCTTACCTAGTAAATACAAGTGCATGACTAAGCGTCTAACTCTTAAAACTCCTGAAGTAAAATTAATGCTGAAAATAGAACATGCATCATGTGAAAATAAACATGCATCATAAAACTCTAAAACTTCCAGATCGGCAGTGCGACTTTCGAGCTCCACGCTGCAGGCTAGTACCCCACCAGAACCACCGCTCTGATACCAACTAAAACGAACCAGACTCTAGAATTTTTTTTTTAAAATCGTTTGCGGAATAAACGTCTAAAAGTAAGGCTCATCCCTTCAAAACATTTTCTCAACATTAACGTAAAACATAAATAAAATGAATACCTCCAAAACATGAAATCATCCATACAGTTTAAAATAAGAGTATGTAAACGTAGCGGAACATTACTGATAAAATAACTAAAAACATTTCATAGCATGAATAAAGACGTCAGAGTGGTCACGGGGTAACAGCTGCCCGGGCGCTCAGAGATCCTCACCGGTGGTCGGCATAAAGTCAACATGATCATCACCTGCACCATTTAAACCTAGTGAGCCTAAAGGCTCAGCATGCTCTATCTAAATAATAGCAAGATACATAATAATAAAATCGCATGCAAGCATATACGTATAATAAAATAACTTTAATACATGCATGCATGAATGATCGTCAAGCATGATTCATAAAGCAGTCATAACATATCGTCATCGTATAGCATACATATTAAGGCACGACATAACATAATATAAAAATGTGTGAGTTGTATCCGTGAAGTGTGGACCATGTTTGATTGATCAATCTTAAACCAACGTATGTGGCCACCGGTTTCACCCGACCTACATCATCATCACATTAACAGAGGTTCATTGGGCCCGGTCTCCCAGATCCGCTCATCGTCTATCATTATACATTAACAGAGGTTCATCGGGCCCGGAATCCTGGATCCGCTCATCGTCTATGTTGCCACAAGTCACTTCAATCCCTCCATTTTTCTTTTAAAACATGCCTTTATCATTTCATACATTTTTCATTATACGTGCATTTCATAAAAATATGAAATTTAAAAGCTTAGCCCGTCAATATATATTAATTCCTCATTTAAACATTAATATACATAAAATACTACATATATAATTAAATATATATTCACGGGTTTCTACATTTTCTACTCCGATCAAGCACTGGTTCAGGTATCTGGCCCACTACTTTTAAGTCCAAAAAGAACCTAGACTTAACTTAAAATTGAACTTAGCCTTATACATGACTTGGCCCAAAACTTTAAATTCAACCTTTAAAAATTTTAAGAAAAATGCTCCAACCTTTACTCAAAATCAATTATTTAAAATTTGACTAAATAAATATCCATTGACCAATTTTGACTAAATAAAATCCCAATGACCATGATTTTGACTTTAAAACTTAAAATAAAATATTAGGTCTAATGATAATAAAAGTTTGACTAAATATTTTGACTTTAAAATGTTTGACCCATTTTCTTAAAATTGGACCCTATACCTTAAAATTAAAATAACCAGTCCGGAAATAAATTAAGTTGGACCAAACTTAAAACATTTCGACTCGACCCTCGACTAACCAACTCGGTCCAATTGAACCGAACCATCGGTCCAACCGAATCGGCCTACAGACACAAACCCTACGCACGCTGCAAGCACACACCCATGCACACACGACCAGTCGTCGCTCCTAGCCTTCGACCGCCCAGCTTGTCATGCCTCGTGCACAAACACAGAGTTAAACCACGCAAACACTAGCGAAAACAATAGAAATAGTGGCTGAAAATTTGCTTTGGCCTGACTGAAAGATTACATAATTTAAAATAGTACAATACTCAAAATATCCCAGTTAATTAAAATAACTCAGTACAACAGTACAACATTCAACATATACAAGCACTACAGAAAACAACTGAATACAATAATACACAGGGCATCCCCCGGCTAACAGTGCTTATACATATATGCTATACGCTAACTGGGACACTCTAACCACCTCTTGGGGCACCTCCAGATGGGTCTACCCAAGACCAGCAGAGTAACCATGATAACCTGAAAACACACACAGGCAAACAAATACCAGTCCCAGAGGGACATGGGGTCAAACCCCAGTACGGAGAGCAGCATAAAACAGCTAAGGGCAAACAATAAGCAATATGCAAATGCTATGCATGAGAACAAGGCTACAACCGAAGACAGGGAGCCAACGGATCTCAAAGAACTGCTCAACAAACGAATCAGATCGACTGACAACAGTGGCCATGGGGTGTGTGAGTATATGGGAGCTACCCACTTGTCTCAACACACGGTACCAGATGCAACACATAGCTCAACCCGCTGTTGCCCAACTCATGAGATGTGGGAGCTACCCACTCCGCTCATAGTGGCTAACAGATCCCAGCAGGGAGATGAGGTACGGGAGTTACCCGCTCGCCTCAACAGCAATCCTGGTACGCACAGAACAAAGATACAAGGCACGGCTACAACAGATATGAGCTCAAGAGATAATGCATGTATGCAACAGATGCAATGATCAACACTGAGAAACAGTTGGGAGCTACGAACTCAACCAGCGCTATTCCACCCCTCTATCTCAAACAGAGATCTCTAAACAAACACAAGGTAGGGTCCGGACACTTACCCCAACAAGCTAGGACGGAACGCTAACAGACCACACAAGGGAGATGTCTTCGCACACCTCACCAGCTTCAAGCAAGCGTTCAAAATCAGTAACCAACGAAGCGTCTCAGCAAGAGGAGTCCAGCGCTACCACTCTTACTTCACTCGGAACCGTCTATCATCGAGAATCGAAGAAGATAAGGTTCGGTGAATAGTAGCTAGGGTATCACGACAGAGTTATCTTACGGGAAATATTCTAAATGTCGGGAAACAATACAAAGCAACGAAGACCAAGTCCTCTTATATACTCAGATCTGCTCAAGACCGTTGAACAGATCTCACCAACAACTTAAGATACATGGCTGATATTCCCGCTCGAATCCAGATCTCGCAACAGATCTCACTCTACGCCCAGAACAGATCCCGTCCTAGACAAACAACGTCGCAAAAGTCCACTATCGCAACTGGACACTTCACCCGCTACTCAGATCTGAATCGCAAGCTCAAAAGGAACCTGAAACCCAAAAAGGCGTCGCTCCCTACACATTCAGATCTCTCTCGAATCCGAAGACCAACGCTGCTCACTACTGAGTCTCGCCCGTTAAACCAAAACACTGCCGTTCCAACTAATCCAAACGACGTAGTTTAGCAACTCGCTATCAAACAAGCTAGCGTATTCTCCTCTGTTCAGCGACAACAGATTCCTTCACCACTTATGAACACGATCACTCAGCGATGACCAATACTCGCATCTGAACAGATCCCGCAACAAAATTCTAACTCTCCAGATCTGTTCCAAGGACATACAAAACCCGATAGCTTCTCCAAGCATATCGACTCAAAGATGGACACCCAGATTCGTTCGCTCAAATATGAATCCAATAAAACCCGATTAATTAACTCAATTAATCCATCTAAATTTTCGGGTCTCACACAGCTCCGGCCGCCCATGGCTAGAACCCCATCGGCTGGACCACCCCCAGGTCCAGCCGGCCCTACTGGACCACCACGGCTCGAACCATGAGCCACATGGTTTGGCCGAGACATTAAACTAGCGTCGTGCGTCGCTTCACGTACGGCTGCCTGACCAGCCACGATCCAAGAATGATCTAGCCATGATCTAGACCTCTTCTCCTCCCCTATGGACCACCACTTGACCACCATGGACCATGTCCAAGCCCCTTGAAAAGCCCTTAGCCGAAGCAATGCAAGAAACGATCAAAACATGTTAGAAAAATATGAAACATGCGTGGATCTAAAACATTAAACGTAGATCAATGCAATTCACATACAATTCATGCATTTTAACATTTAAAACAGTTTAATATGGCGTAAATAGTGATAAAAAGGATAGATATTACATGCCTTTGTTGGATAAACAGAAGATCTGTGAGTTACCGACGTGTAGGACGCGAGATCGGGACAAGACCACCTTGAATCACCAAAATTTTGAAGAAAACCGATGGGGTGGAGGAGGAAGAGGGGGACGGCTCTATGAGGGAGGGAGGAGGCTAGGGCTTCACAAATTTTTAGGTTTGAAATAATGAGTGGTGACAAAATGACCCCTCCAAATGGTTTAATTAAGAAAATTAAAGAATTTTCCTATCTTACCTCTCACTCACTTAAAATGTTAATTAAAACTCTAACTCATGCTTTAAAATCTCTAATTTTCGTAACATAAGGTCCCCTAAATTTTAAAATACAATAAAGTCCATTAAAATAGCATGTATAAGCGAAAAGGGTTTCACCTCAATAATAATCATAAAAACCCCAATTTTCAGAAATTGCTGCTTAAAAATAATAAATTTGCTCTTATAATCTAATGGCTTAAAAATCTCAAATAATTTCATCACGGTCGTCCCTAGTCTTGTCCATGCGTCCGGAACTCAAACATACTGAAAACATACATGCATATCATGCAACATTAAATCACAAATAAATCACATAAAATAGCGTATAATTTTCTGAAATACTTTTCTTCCTAGTCATGCACTCATTTACACGTATAGGATTTTCTGGGCGTCACATCCCTACTAATGAAACGTGGTACTTTGCATCGCAGATGCTAGTCTCAAGCTTTGGTGGCCCTTATCCTCTTTGGATGGCGCAATCAACTAGGAACTCATTTAGAACACACAGTGACTATTAGATGTGTTTCATAGCCATGAAATCCACTATCACATCTAACATACACTATAGTGCATTCAAAGTCTTTATCTAATAATTTGTAATCATAATAATGAAGATAAATAATGCCAGGTAATGTAAGTTATATGAATAAATATCATTTTTATAGTATAGTATACAAGCCCAGTATCAACAGTTGGCTAGTTGGGCACCTACTCTAACAATCTCTCACTTGTCCTATAGCCAACTTGTGAAGTCCTCACCCGAGGGAGTCAACGGATTTAAGTAAAAAGATTAAAGTGGAAGTATGAAAGTGTTAGAGTAGGTGCCCAACTAGCCAACTTGTGGCGTGTGGGTTCTTGTTGACTCTATGTAAAACGATCTTTATTTATGAAATTTGTATTCTTTTATGGCATTCTTTATCTTCATTATTTTTTTATATAATGTTAACAATTGTGTTGGATAAAGACCTAGAATGCACCATAGTGTATGTTAGATGTGATAGTGGATATGATGGCTATCATGAAACACATTTGATAGTCACTGTGTATTCTAAAATTGTTCCTAGTCGATTGGGCCGCCAAAATGAGGATAAGGCAGCCCGAGTTTGAAACTGGGTCATCAGGTGGCGGGGTTGGGTGAGGTCCCGATGCATGTAGGAGTCGATGCTTCGTTGCCGAGGATTCACCCCTCGCCCTTGTGCGTGGATATCCTATGCTATCTGAGGAGATAATAGTGTGTCAAATCTCTGGCCAGAGTACTAGATGTGCTTTGGGTAAATGGGTTTTCCTAATAACACACGCGATGTCACTATTTGATCTCCAAGATGTATGCATGGTTATTGGATCTCTAGCGACTCTCGATTTACCAATGGTCGTTGATATGATCGGGATATTTGTGTTGAAAGGACCGTACTGTATGCTAACCATGACCGACTGGTTCTTGCAGACACTATCAGTGATACCTAGGGGATCATGGGGCGATGTTGCTAGACGCTTTACCATGATCCGATGGGTTAGTCCGAAAATGTGGTTTCAGAGTCACAAATGTTGTGAGCCCACGGCTAGCTGTATCCCTGAACCATTGAGGGTCACACAACTGGTTTCTAAATTCTCGGACGGAAATTAAGCTCAATTTGTTGAGTATAGTAGGAGGAAGAATGGAATTGCGACTTCCTAAAATTAAATAGTCAAAATGCAATTTCCTTAAGTTTGGACTAGTTTGACTATCCTTAAAGCTTACAGGGGCCAAACTGCTATTTTGGATTACGTGGTCCGAAAAATTGTTTTCACATCATAATGCTCAGTTTTGTAAACTGTGTAGATCGATCCGATCTGATCATCGATCGGGATTATGATGGAGCCACAGTGATGGACTTGAAACCAATGTTCACCCTGGGCCTGAGCCCGACCCAAGCCCATTAAGCTGGTTCAAGCCCATGGAAAATATATAAATAGAGGCCCTGGGGTATTCATTTGACACGTACCAAAAGCTCTTCAGCTTATATTTTTCTTTCCTTTCCTCTCCTTCCCCGCCGCCGCCGCCGCCGATGCCGCAGTCGGAAATCTAGTTCCGACCGTTCCGGCGAGGAGATTCCGTCTGTGAGATCTTCGTCGAGTTTTCTAGTGCAGACCGATGAAGGAATTGGCATTCCGGTCGTGGACCGGATTAGGAGGCCCAAACCGCCAACCGTTGAAGTTCCGATTTACTCGTGAAATTGGTCGGAACCAAGCGCCTAGACGCCAGCAAGGTACAATTCTAAACATCCTATGTATGTTTATGAATTGTTTTACAGGTGTATTGATCGTTCCCGGGCTTCAAAATTTTAAATCTTCCGCTGCGCCTCGGGAGCGGGATTCGGATCCGCCGCTGAGCCAACAGTGGTATCAGAGCTTTGGCTCGGATCAGTCAATACACCATGTCTGACTGAATTGCATCAGATCTCAGTTTTTTTTTTTAAAAAAAAAATTTCCGACAGCACGCCGGCGCACGCGCCGCCGCGCCACTCCGCTGCGCCTCGGGAGCGGGATTCGGATCCGCCGCTGAGCCAACAGTGGTATCAGAGCTTTGGCTCGGATCAGTCAATACCCCATGTCTGACTGAATTGCATCAGATCTCAGTTTTTTTTTTTAAAAAAAAAATTTCCGACAGCACGCCGGCGCACGCGCCGCCGCGCCACCGCC
>KV014989.1:75610-90225 GCA_001598015.1 Dorcoceras hygrometricum | reverse complement strand
TCACGACTCGAAACGTCATTGAGACTCTACATGATAGGCGTCTCACTTTGACCCGTTTGCCGACTCATTTGGGGTCACCAGGCGTCGGGATTGGGTGAAACCCCGATGCATGTAGGAGTCGATGCATCGTTGTCGAGGATTCACCGCTCGCAGACATGCGTGGATATCCTATGCTATCTGAGGGGATAATAGTGTATAAATCTCTGGCCAGAGTACTAGAAGTGTTTTAGGTAAATGTGTTTACCTAGTTACACTCGCGATGTCACTATTTGATCTCCAAGATGTATGCATAGTTATCGGATCTCTAGCGACTCTCGATTTACCAATGGTCGTTGATCTGATCGGGATATATGGATTGAAAGGACCGTACTGTACGCTAACCACGACCTACTGGTTCTTGCAGGCACTATCAGTGATACCTAGGGGGTCATGGGGCGATGTTGCTAGACGCTTTACCATGATCCGTTGGGCAGGTCCGGAATTGTGATTCCGGAGCCACAATGGTTGTGGGCCCACGACTAGCTGTATCCCTGAACCATTGAGGGTCACACAAGTACTAGATTCGAGATTCACACACGGATACTCAGCTCAATGTGTTGAGCACGAGAAGAGGATTTCGGGAAGTGCGACTTCCCAAAAGTCAACAGGGGTCAAACCGGGATTTGACGCTGTTGAGGGGCAAAACGGTCATTTTGCAATTTAGGGTTAGATGATCTGAAAAATTTTTTTTCATATCATAACATTCAGTTTTGGAAACTGAATCGATCGGTCCGATCTGATCGGCGGTCAGAGTTACGATGAAGTCGTAGCAATGGATATCGTCATTTGGACCCGGGCCCGATGGGCCGGTCCAAGTCCATTGATAAGTCTATATAATTGTGATTATTAGACTTAATGACTTAATCTCACAACATTAACTCAAAACTCTCTCAACCCTAAACCCTAAAGCACACGCCCCCTCCTCTCCAATTCACGCCGCCGCCCGCCGCCGCCGCCAACATCGCCGGAAAACGTTCCGGCCTAGTTTTTCGAGGAGTATTCGTTCGTGCCGATCTCGTCAGTGCTTCTAGTGCAGCCTGACGAAGGAGTCTCGGATCTGGTCGTGGACCGGATTGGAGAATCTATCGCAATCTACCGAGAAGAGCCGGGTTCTTGAAACACCGGTTGGAGCCAGGCACAAGTGCCAGACAGGTAACTCGTTAAAACACCCTATGTATGTTGATACGTAGAACTGTTTAATATTCGTATTGATCGCATCCCGGTACTCTATTTTTGTTCTTCCGCTGCCTGCCGGGGTGCGGATCCGGACCAATCCCAACAAATCCTCCCTTTGAGCAACGCACGAACTTTTCTGAAATTTCTTTGAAGAACACTTTAAATTTTTTCTTTGCAAATGATGAAAATCTTACTTTGAAAACAGGTTTTTAAATGAAAGGGATTAGTGGTAAGCTACTTGAGAAATCAAGCATGACACACTTTCAAAATTTAGTAAAATTCCCTTCATATCATTTTAATTTGTAAAACACCAAACCTTCTCTTAAAGAAAACATGTCACCTCCTTAAAACATTTTCCATTCGATTTAGAACCAGCTCGTGCATCGCTGCTTGGAGTCACCTGCTGGAATCAGCCGCAGCGCAATCTTACCTGCTGAAATGAACAATTCAGCAGATACATGATATTTAAAATTGCCAAAATGGCCCATATGATTTATGAAATGCATAAATATGGTCCTAAGGATTTTGGGGCGTTACATTTTTGGTTTTATTTTAACCATGTAGATTGCTTCTGTAACGAGCACGATTTTCAGATAGTGATTATAATAAGTCTAGGGTTTGAATAGAATGATACTCAAATTTTACTTGGTCAAAAAACAATCGACCAAATACTTCTGGGAAAAATTGAGAAATTAATGAAATTTCATACTTTGAACTGGAAAACAGCTCAAAGTTCATACTGTGCGGAATTCAAACAAGCAAACATTTACGAATTGATTTCACCCGATTTGCAAAAATTGTATCTGTCATTCAGATTACATTGAATAAATGATGTAGTAATCTGAAATGTTCAAAGGATGTATCTACTCTTCTATACAACCAAAATAAATTGTAAACTGAAACAACATGGAAACAATGTCCACGATAAGCACCCTCGATTTGATCCAGCTCGCACCAAACAACAACTTCTAACCTGATCACCTGCACTTAGGAAAACTATTGAGCCTAGAGGATCAACAAGCAAATCTGGATATAATGAAGGCAATCAATACAAGCATAACAATAACTTTTACTGTAACTGAAAGCTCATAAACTGATAGAGCTAAAAGCTGAACAACTCGAAAGTTGAATAACTGAATACTCTAAACTGGTAAACTAAGAAACTGAGATCTTAGAAACTGAGGAATCATAAACTGCACATGCTTGAGACATTTAAAATCTTTAATGGTAATAAAACATTTACTGATATTAAAGGAAGTAACATAAACTTTTCTCAAATTTTGTGGTTGTAAACAACCCTATTCTTTGTTCTCTTGAATTATGGCTCAGAAGTTATACGTAGGTCAGTCTTTTAATCAAACTATCATCTGTATATAGGCTATGGGGTATAAATACCAAACTATATGAACTGGTATATAGGCTCATCAACCCATAATCCTTACCATCCTGCTTGAAGTGGTATATAGTTCATCGACCATAATCCTTGTCCTTCCTATGGAGGGGCACACTGGTTCGTCACCAGCGTCCTCACCATCCCTATGATTTTGATCGTCTATTATATTTGTCATAAATCACTTTAACTTTGAAATATACTTCCTTTAAAACTTTCTATAAAAACTTTCTTTACTTTCCTTTTCTATAAAACTCTCTCTGGTCTAAAACAGATTATTTTCAAATATGGTTTGCTATTTTAAAATTCTTTTGATGTTCCGAAGCTATTGGGAGTTCATCGGAGTTCAATCGGAGAAGAACACTATAATCAGCTCAGGATATAGAGATCAATAACGAACAACAAAGCTCTAAACTAATGAACTATCTCTTAAAATTGGGTATAATTGCGAACAGATTGGAATTATACCTTCGAATCAAAGCTAAAGGAAAGAAGAATTAAACTTTTAATTTCTTTATCAGTCCAGAATTGACCTGAGCTAGATCAGCTCGGAGTAAAGCAGCACGCGAGCGTACTGGTTCAAAATAGAAAGTCAGCTGAGGGCTGTTTGGTCAAATAAAATCAACTAATATCGGAAAATGAAATCAGATCGCAAGCAGACTAGATAATGAAATCAGATCGCAAGCGGATTGGACAATGAAATCAGATCGCAAGCGGACTGGTCAATGAAATCAGATTGTGAATTAAAAATCGCTCGGGAAAAATAAGCAGATCGCGAACTTAGATCAAAATGATTAACAGCTTAAAAGATTCCTTAGTCTGAAGCAATCGAAAATATCTAAGGAAACATTCCAGAAACAAAAACACTTAAGTTGCTTGTAAGCTACTGAAACAAAATACGAAAGTTGTTTGTAATGTAAGGCCTAGTATTTTAAATCAGAGATTAAGCACACAATTAGAGAAAATGCAGAAGCTTAAAAGTTAAAATTATTTTCTTTTTGGCCTACTAAAAGATGATAACTTAAAAATACTCGTATACTCAAAGTCAATGTTTGATACGAAACCAGTACATAAACATGTTGCAGCAATCAGTCAACAGCTACAAGTATCCCAAACAAACACGTTGAATATGAAATAAAACAACATGGGCATTCCCCGGTAACAGACTCGATAAAAAATATATATATATGAAAACATATAGCTAGGACACTCTATCAACCCCACGGGGCTCCACTAGCTGACGTACCACCTGGGCCATCCTACGAACTCCGGTAACCTGAATGGCACACAAACAACCAAACAGGCCCGAAGGGACAGGGGTCAAACCCCAGTATGAAGAGCAGTATAAAATAGCAAGTAGATAGCACAAGATATAACATGATATGCGATGCATGAGAACAGGAGAAATCAAAGGATCTCAAAGCAACAGCCAAAACAGGGTTCCAAGGAGCTCAAAGAAACAGCTAAACAGCTGACGATTGAAACAACAATGATCAACGAAGCTCAAATAAACAACAAAAAAGCTGTCTAGTGAATAGAAGTCATCAATGGAGCTCAAGGCACAACAACTCGACTGGTAGAACAAGAATCCCAGTAGCCACATGTAGTACCAAAGGCACAACGGACTCAACCCACTGGTGCACTAGCTCATGAAAGTGTGAGAGCTACCCACTCCGTCCCATAGCAGCACAATCGAGAGTGTGAAAACTACCCACCCCGTATCATAGCAGTACAACCGAGAGTGTGGGAGTTACCCACTCCGTCTCTGGACTTTTCAACAGAACACTTCCTCGTACTCGCAGGTTAGCAGCAACAATCGGCTAACAAAGGTATAGGCTCAACAACATCAACCGGGCAACAAGGGATATAAGCTCAACAACAGCAAAAATCTAGAAAATAATCCCAAGGGAGGAGCTCAACATGCCACGCGTGTATGCAGAACAACAGCTTGAAATATATAACATCAGAACATATGCAAGCAACAACATCATATCAATAGGCATACACACTTAGCAGCATAACAGCACGCATACAGATATATCCAAGCCTAACTCTAAGCTGTAAATATAATTCACATCCATACCTTACGCAGATCTTTCAAAAAAACCTCAACCAAGCTCATGGATAGAGCAGCTCACATCCACTTCTTCGCTCAGGTCTCGGCCAACAGCTCAGGGCCAGCAGCTCATGGAAACACCACTAGGGAGGCTCTAATATGCCAAGATACCTAAGAAATCAGCTCTATTTAAGCTCAAACAGCCGTTGACCAAAGCTCTTAACTCATAATAACTAAGACTAATAACAGAGCACCATCCAGCTCAAAGTTTAACGGTAAGAACAGAAACTAACACCAGCAGACCATGGTTACCTGAACCGAAGCTTAACTTGGTTGAAAATCACGACATGCAGCTCACGGCGCTTCTCTAGGATTTCCTACGTCCGACCTTCTCTTGGCTCCAACTAGTACAGAAATGTCGAGCTTGAAGAGGGGTTTCCCAAGGTACCCTCACTCAAAACTGACCAGCCAAACTCCGGCTATCTGGAAAATATTAGGTTGGGTGAACAGTGATGACGAGGGTTAGGAAAGTATCTGTCAGGAACTCTCGGGAGAGAATAAGAAGATGTGTGGTCTAAAATGACTAAGTGTTGGTCAACGAGAAAGTATATATACTCACGCTCAATAGATCACGGCTACAGTGATTCTAGATCAGCTCAGACCTCAACACTGTATTCATCCCAGTGTATAGCTCAGCATGCACAACAATCCAGCTCTCGCATCCAACAGCTCGCGCTTTCTACAGACCACGCTATCGCTAACGAAACAGCTCTGGCACACTGCTCAGCTTTTGCACAACAGATCACGCGCTCTCCAGCACAGGAGAAACGATCAAATCTTACCTAAGCTGACCATCACCAAAAGCTCTCATCCAGAGCTGAAACCACAACCAGCTCTTGTCGGGTCTGAAAACCACGAACAGTTCTCACCTAAGCTATGTGTCACCATCAGTTTACGCCTAAACTGATTTCACCAACGAGCACAGCACAATGCCCATAATCTGATCCCTCAGCTCAGGGCACCCAAAACATCCCGAAGATGAATCCATCTTATGCTCATAGAGGAGATTCCAGAGCTGTGAACCTCTAAGCTGCTGTCCCAAAAGTGCTCGGGACAAAAAAGTCGATCAAGCACAACGAAGCAGTTCAGCTTAGAATTGTTCCACTCAGACCAGCTCGTTCCTGATCTGATCCACTCTATCGATATGAAGGCTACCAACAGCTTACACCAGATCTGTTCTTCTTCATCAGCTTTCGCCCAAATATGACCGCACAAACAGCTTGCGCAACCTCAGGTCAGATTACACCCTAACAATCAGCTCAGGATGCTCTATCCAGCTTACGACGACCAAACGATCCACAATTTTCTCAGCTCTCAACACCTAAGCTTAGAATAGCCTGCGATATGCACAGCAGCACAGCTCACAGCAACAGGCCAGATCATGCACTGACCAGCGTACTGAACAGTAAGTGCTACAAAAGCTCAGCTTACACCGTTCAGCTCAGCACACGCCGACCAGCTCAGGTCGCACTCATCCACAACAGCCCACAGCCCTCAGGCCAGCGTATACGATCTAGCTCAGATTGCATACTCTCTTATCAACTAACAGTACGTAGATCAGCTTAGAGTACTCACTCAGTACTCATCACTTAGGTCAGCTTGCGATGCTCTAAGCATCTTTCGCCGACTCATATAGACCACAAAGTTTCAATCAGCTCACGCACCCAGATCTCAAGGTACGTACTCATACCAACTCGCGATGGTCAATCCAGCTCTGAAGGGTCAACTCAGCTTGCGACGTAACTCCCAAAGCTGCATCCAGCTTGTGTCTCCTTCCTAACTGCAATCATCTTAGAGCACTGCACTGGACTAGTTTGTGCTACAACAGCATCACACAGATCACGTGCCCAGCATGGCTAAACACACCACAGGAATCCCCTGCCAGCTTGCACCCGATCTGATCCAGCTTACAACTACACAGCAAGCTTCGAAGCTGAATCTCTCAACTATGTGCTAGTGCACTCCAAACCCATGGGGTCAACGGATTTGAATAAATTTAAGATAATAAAAAGAAAAGAAGGGCTGAATGACAATTTGTTATAAGCTGTATTTCTTATAACTAAAATTTTCGAAACACAAACACAAGTTTTATGGCGCCAAGCAATAAGTAGCGGTAAAAATTCCTCAACATGTGATTTCATATATAATGCAAAATGCGATATTACAACTTCTGAAATTCTATATGAATTTACTATTGTTGTAATGGATCTAATACAGACTTGCCAAAAATAAAAAACAACAACATCTAGGACACGGAAACGCTAGCCATCGATAAACACATTACCACAGCTGATTCAGTTTCCACCACCCGTTTGCCCCTGATCTGTCTCACCTGCACCATTTAAAAGCTAATGAGCCTAGGGTCTCAGCAAGTAAAATCTGAAAATAACAAAATCACTTAATGCAGGCAGACTTCTTTAATTTTAACATAATATAGTTTAAATGAATACATTTAAACTTAATATTTCTTTCGTAAAGTCGGATGTGGGGATAATAACCCAGACCCCATCATTATTTTCTTATGATTTATGTCTTAGAAACTCACCTTAGGTCCGATGGCACTTGATCAAGTACTTCTGAATTCAGTCTTAGCATATAGCTCTGATAGGACCGAAAATAGGACTTAAACAGCGCTGCTATTGTTCATTAAAATTTTGCGCTGCTAATAGTGAGGTGCAATACCTTTGGTTCTTGAACATTAAAACAGAGCACCGGAGACAGATCTGGTATGAAATAAAATCATGCGAAAAACACCAGAACTGAATCCTGATAATTTTAAAACGTTGCAAACAGATTTCTGTTTACAGAAATCTGTTCGACTTACTGTGTGTGCAATGGTGTATGCGTGAGTGCTAATATAAATTGCATATGCGAAAAGCTTAAATAAATGGACCAGCTGTTTGTTTATGGAAGTTCGGACTTCAATGTCCTATGTCTCCCCTTCTTCCTCCTCGGAAGGTTCCACTAGAAGATTTGATCTATACATCGTGTACAGACCCGATCCCGCAACCAGCAGCTGCGAGAACTCCTAGACTCCACCAGCCCTCGGCTGTTACTCACTTGTTTTATGCCTATGTGAGAAAGGCTACAGACACAAAGTTTAACGTCGCCGTGCTTGGACGGGATCTGCTTTTGTATTGGGTTTGAGATTCATTAACTATACAATGAATGTGAATGAATCTCTTTGTGTGTGAGATTTACAGTGTAAGCCCAACTCTCGAATGAATAAATCTCACACACTATGGAAATGCTCTACAAAAGCTAATTAAGACTCAGTAGTAGACACTCGTTATGCGCTCCTCTCTAATGGCAGTCTACTGCTTCGTCTCTGTTTTTCTTCCCTTTTTGTTCTTTTGAATCTTCACAGAATCATAATCTTCTTCCTTCAAATCTTCTCCCTTAAATATCCTCTGTTCAAATTCAATCCGTTGGACACAAATTCTTCCCATTTGAAATATGTTCTGTAAAGTACCGACAGGGAATTGTCCTTGTGTCCTTTCTTTTGCAGGCTTTTTGTCATCTTCAACATTTGAACTAGGCTCAGCAGTTGACATCCAGCTTTAGTAAATCTTCATAATATAATTCGTCAACTGCTTCGCTTGAACCTGATCAACGTCTGTTATCAGCTTTTGCCTTTCTTCAACAACTGTTAGCTTCTGTTGATCTTCTGCTGATATCATGATTGAAACAGCTGATTTCTTCTGTCTTTGCGCTACTGCTGAATTCATCTATTCAATTTCTTCGCGCTACTTCTGATTCACTGTAGCTTTCGTCTGGATCATTGTAGCTTGCGACTGGTAGTGATGACATCACTGCTGACGTCATCATCGCTTTAGCGTTCCAGCTGGTTCAAGCTCGCTTAGCGATTATCACAGCTGCTGGTATAATTTGACCTCCGCCTAATTTCGAACAACTGACTCAACTTTGGACGTCTCCATTGCTAACCAGCTGCCGTCTAAGTGATAAATCAAACCAGCTATGAACTTTATCTTTTCTCCTCACGACTGGACAAATGCTGCTTCATGACTGTTTTCTTCGATATCTAACATCTGTACACTAAGTAGAATTGTCAGAAACACAATAATAAGTTTTGTGTAATTCAAAATTCAATCTGGATCTGTTGACACAGATCCATCAATCTCTCCCTTTTTGATTTACACAAAACTTTAAATAGCAAATGCATGATCTAACAATTCTCTCCCTTTTTGTGTGAATCAAAAAGAGGTCGAAAGCTGGTCTTCCCGAAATTTAAATCAAAGCTCTCCCTACACTGTCACAACAAAAACAACATGACAGCAAGAATTTTAAATTTGAAAAACAAAAACAGATTTTGGGAAGAACCGTATGTATGAACGATATGATTTTGAAAGAGGTGAAAGTGTGCTTCTGTTTTAGCTTATAATATGTAGACGGGAGATTAATAATAACTCTCCCTATCTTTTATAATATAAGCTCAAATCATTAAAAAAATGAAGCACCAGCTGGAATTCCGCAGAAAGTTTGAAAAGCTATCAGAGCATACGAAAATATTTTCTTTCAAAATAGAAAATGTGCTACTGAGTTACTCACAAAAGAAGAACCAGAAAGAAAATGTGACATCTAAAGCTCAGATTTTCATTTCTCCTATTTCGTCCCATGTGCTGTCACCGAGCCTCGCTCCAGGTGAACTTATAGCCCAACCGAAATAGGATCTTTGCATCCGCACGGAACTCGTGCATTCCGTGACAGTTCATCAAGAGAAAACATTTCTATATATTTTTTTAAAAACAGTTTTTTAAAAAAAACATAGCACATGCGTTTTTAAAGATGTGCTCGTTCGAGAACAACCTGCTCTGATACCACTTGATAGGACCGAAAATAGGACTTAAACAGTGCTGCTATTGTTCATTAAAATTTTGCGCTGCTAATAGTGAGGTGCAATACCTCTGGTTCTTGAAAATTAAAACAGAGCACCGGAGACAGATCTGGTATGAAATAAAATCATGCGGAAAACACCAGAACTGAATCCTGATAATTTTAAAAAGTTGCAAACAGATTTCTGTAAACAGAAATCTGTTCGACTTACTGTGTGTGCAATGGTGTATGCGTGAGTGCTAATATAAATTGCATATGCGGAAAGCTTAAATAAATGGACCAGCTGTTTGTTTATGGAAGTTCGTACTTCAATGTCCTACGTCTCCCCTTATTCCTCCTCGGAAGGTTCCACTATAAGATTTGATCTATACATCATGTACAGACCCGATCCCGCAACCAGCAGCTGCGAGAACTCCTAGACTCCACCAGCCCTCGGATGTTACTCACTTGTTTTACGCCTATGTGAGAAAGGCTACAGACAGAGAGTTTAACGTCGTCGTGCTTGGACGGGATCTGCTTTTGTATTGGGTTTGAGATTCATTCACTATACAACGAATGTGAATGAATCTCTGTGTGTGTGAGATTTACAGTGTAAGCACAACTCTCGAATGAATAAATCTCACACACTAGGGAAATGCTCTACAAAAGCTAATTAAGACTCAGCAGTAGACACTCGTTATGCGCTCCTCTCTAATGGCGGTCTACTGCTTCGTCTATGTTTTTCTTCCCTTTTTGTTCTTTTGAATCTTCACAGAATCATCATCTTTTTCCTTCAAATCTTCTCCCTTAAATAGCCTCTGTTCAAATTCAATCCGTTGGACACAAATTCTTCCCATTTGAAATATGTTCTGTAAAGTACCGACAGGGAATTGTCCTCGTGTCCTTTCTTTTGCAGGCTTTTTGTCATCTTCAACATTTGAACTAGGCTCAGCAGTTGACATCAAGCTTTAGTAAATCTTCATAATATAATTCGTCAACTGCTTCGCTTGAACCTGATCAACTTCTGTTATCAGCTTTTGCCTTTCATCAACAACTGTTAGCTTCTGTTGATCTTCTGCTGATATCTTGATCGCAACAGCTGATTTTTTCTGTCTTTGCGCTACTGCTGAATTCATCTATTCAGTTTCTTCGCGCTACTTCTGATTCACTGTAGCTTGCGTCTGGATCACTGTAGCTTGCGACTGGTACATCAGCTGGTGGTCTAGATGTACTAGCGACTGGTTGACCGGCTGGTGAAGATATGCTTGCAGCTGGTACACCAGTCGTTGGTCTTGAAATGCTTGCGACTGGATCACTGTAGCTTGCCACTGAATCAGTAATCTATTGGTTAGTTCAAACGCTGTCGTTTTAACTTATCCAAACGACATCGTTTGCTATGCATCCTCGACTGGTTAATTATAACATTGTAGCTCTCGTCTGGATTTACTGTAGCTTCCTGCTGGTTGCTCTTGAGAGTTGTACCTGCTGGTTCTTAGCGCGAAGGCAAAAAGCTATCGTATCCATTTATCTAAACGACATCGTTTTCCTATCGCAATCTTCAAATACCATCGACTGGTTCTACTGTAGCTCATTGCTGATTGTGATGACGTCACTGCTGATGTCATCATTACTGTTCGATCTTCATCAGCAACCTCTCTTCTTTGCGCTACTGCTGAATGTTCTGTAGCTTGCTGCTGACGTCATCTTTGTTGATTCTCGATTTCTTCCAATCAGCAATGCTGACGTCATTGTTGCTGCTCATAGCTTCCTCCAGTAGATAAGCTGACGTCATCATTGCTGATTCCAGACTTCTCTTCACATCGACGTCTGGTTTTTGTTCTTCACAACTGGTTCCAGACTTCTACTGTTCATCTTCTTCTTCGAACCTTGTACACTAAGTAGAATTGTTAGAAACACAATAATAAGTTTTGTGTAATTCAAAATTCAATCTGGATCTGTTGACACAGATCCATCAATCTCTCCCTTTTTGATTTACACAAAACTTTAAATAGCAAATGCATGATCTAACATTATCTCCCTTTTTGTGGGAATCAAAAAGAGGTCGAAAGCTGGTCTTCCTGAAATTTAAATCAAAGCTCTCCTACACTGTCACAACAAAAACAACGTGACAGCAGAAATTTTAAATTTGAAAAACAAAAACAGATATTGGGAAGAACCGTATGTATGAACGATATGATTTTGAAAGAGCTGAAAGTGTGCTTCTGTTTTAGCTTATAATATGCAGACGAGAGATTAATAATAAATCTCCCTATCTTTTATAATATAAGCTCAAATCATTAAAAAAAATGAAGCACCAGCTGAAATTACGCAGAAAGTTTGAAAAGCTATCAGAGCATACGAAAATATTTTCTTTCAAAATAGGAAATGTGCTACTGAGTTACTCACAGATGAAGAACCAGAAAGAAAATGTGACAACTAAAGCTCAGATTTTCATTTCTCCTATTTCGTCCCATGTGCTGTCACCGAGCCTCGCTCCAGGTGAACTTATAGCCCAACCGAAATAGGATCTTGGCATCCGCACGGAACGCACGCATTCCGTGACAGTTCATCAAGAGAAAACAGTTCTATATATAAAACAAATCATTTTCATCTGGCCTTCATAATATAAGCTTCTCAAAATATTTAAAACATTTTAAAAAACATAGCAAATGCGTTTTAAAGTAAGTGCTCGTTCAAGAACAACCTGCTGTGATACCACTTGATAGGACTGAAAATAGGACTTAAACAGCGCTGCTATTGTTCATTAAAATTTTGCGCTGCTAATAGTGAGGTGCAATACCTCTGGTTCTTGAACATTAAAACAGAGCACCGGAGACAGATTTGGTATGAAATAAAATAATGCGGAAAACACCAGAACTGAATCCTGATAATTTTAAAACGTTGCAAACAGATTTCTGTAAACAGAAATCTATTCGACTTACTGTGTGTGCAATGGTGTATGCGTGAGTGCTAATATAAATTGCATATGCGGAAAGCTTAAATAAATGGACCAACTGTTTGTTTATGGAAGTTCGGACTTCAATGTCCTACGTCTCCCCTTCTTCCTCCTCGGAAGGTTCCACTAGAAGATTTGATCTATACATCGTGTACAGACCCGATCCCGCAACCAGCAGCTCTGTCTTTGCGCTACTGCTGAATTCATCTATTCAGTTTCTTCGCGCTACTTCTGATTCACTGTAGCTTGCGTCTGGATCACTGTAGCTTGCGACTGGTACATCAGCTGGTGGTCTAGATGTACTAGCGACTGGTTGACCGGCTGGTGAAGATATGCTTGCAGCTGGTACACCAGTCGTTGGTCTTGAAATGCTTGCGACTGGATCACTGTAGCTTGCCACTGAATCAGTAATCTATCTACTGATTCCAATACGCTGTCGTTTCAACTAATTCAAACGCTGTCGTTTTGCAGTCCTACATCTTGCGTCTGGATAATCCACCGACTGGATGATCTTCATCAGCGTCTGGTTCTTCTTGTAAAGCCCAACGACTGGTTAGTTCAAACGCTATCGTTTTAACTTATCCAAGCGACATCGTTTGCTATACATCATCGACTGGTTAAATAACACTGTAGATCTCGTCTGGATGTACTGTAGCTTACGTCTGGATGTACAAACTACTGTAGCTACCTGCTGGTAGTTACCATTGCAAAATCCATCGACTGAACCTTAGCGCGAAGGCAAAACGTTGTCGTATCCATTTATCCAAACGACATCGTTTTGCTATCTCTAACTTCAAGTACCATCGACTGGTGGTACTGTAGCTCACTGCTGATTGGGATGAAATCACTGCTGACGTCATCATCGCTTTAGCGTTCCAGCTGGTTCAAGCTCTCTTACCGATTATCACAGCTGCTGGTATAATTTGACCTCCGCCTAATTACGAACAACTGACTCAACTTTGGACGTCTCCATTGCTAATCCAGCTGCCGTCTAAGTGATAAATCAAACCAGCTGTGAACTTTATCTTTTCTCCTCACGACTGGACAAATGCTGCTTCATGACATATTCTTCGATAGCTAACATCTGTACACTAAGTAGAATTGTTAGAAACACAATAATAAGTTTTGTGTAATTCAAAATTCAATCTAGATCTGTTGACACAGATCCATCAATCTCTCCCTTTTTGATTTACACAAAACTTTAAATAGCAAATGCATGATCTAACAATTCTCTCCCTTTTTGTGGGAATAAAAAATAGGTCGAAAGCTGGTCTTCCCGAAATTTAAATCAAAGCTCTCCCTACACTGTCACAACAAAAACAACGTGACAGCAGGAATTTTAAATTTGAAAAACAAAAACAGATTTTGGGAAGAACCGTATGTATGAACGATATGATTTTGAAAGAGCTGAAAGTGTGCTTCTGTTTTAGCTTATAATATGCAGACGAGAGATTAATAATAAATCTCCCTATCTTTTATAATATAAGCTCAAATCATTAAAAAAAATGAAGCACCAGCTGAAATTACGCAGAAAGTTTGAAAAGCTATCAGAGCATACGAAAATATTTTCTTTCAAAATAGGAAATGTGCTACTGAGTTACTCACAGATGAAGAACCAGAAAGAAAATGTGACAACTAAAGCTCAGATTTTCATTTCTCCTATTTCGTCCCATGTGCTGTCACCGAGCCTCGCTCCAAGTGAACTTAAGCCCAACCAAAGATCTTGGCATCCGCACGGAACTCGCGCATTCCGTGACAGTTCATCAAGAGAAAACAATTCTATATATAAAACAAATCATTTTCATCTGGCCTTCATAATATAAGCTTCTCAAAAACATTTAAAACATTTTAAAAACATAGCACATGCGTTTTAAAATAAATGCTCGTTCAAGAACAACCCCCTCTGATACCACTTGTTAGGACCCCGAAGAATCAACTTAACAGCGCTGCTATTGAAAGATTAAAAGTTTTGCGCTGCTATTATGAGGTGCAATACCTCTGGTTCTTGAACATTAAAACAGAGCACCGGAGACAGATCTGGTATGTAATAAAACATGCGAAAAACACCAGAACTGAATCCTAATAATTTTAAAACGTTGCAAACA
>KV014989.1:18104-51633 GCA_001598015.1 Dorcoceras hygrometricum | reverse complement strand
AGGATAAGGCCGCCCGAGTTCGAGACTAGTATCTGCGATGCGAAGTACCATGTTTCATTGGTAGGGAACATTGTGATGTTCTGAGCATGCAGATATGACCTGACCTGGTGATCTATCGAACTACCCTTCGGACTTTCCAAGTGGTTACCATTTGTCGAGTGGATAAGTCCGAGGTCTTGGTTGATTAGTCCATGTACTGATTAGTCCTCACGACTCGAAACGTCATTGAGACTCTACATGATAGGCGTCTCACTTTGACTCGTTTGCCGACTCACTTGGGGTCATCAGGCGGCGGGATTGGGTGAGACCCCGATGCATTTAGGAGTCGATGCATCGTTGTCGAGGATTCACCGCTCGCAGACATGCGTGGATATCCTATGCTATCTGAGGGGATAATAGTGTATAAATCTCTGGCCAGAGTGCTAGAAGTGTTTTAAGTAAATGTGTTTACCTAGTTACACTCGTGATGTCACTATTCGATCTCCAAGATGTATGCATAGCTGTCGGATATTTAGCGACTCTCGATTTATCAATGGTCGTTGATCTGATCGGGATATATGGATTGAAAGGACCGTACTGTACGCTAACCACGACCAACTGGTTCTTGCAGGCACTATCAGTGATACCTAGGGGATCATGGGGCGATGTTGCTAGACGCTCTTACCATGATCCGATGGGAAAGTCCGGAATTGTGATTCCGGAGCCACAATGGTTGTGGGCCCACAACTAGCTGTATCCCTGAACCATTGAGGGTCACACAAGTACTGGATTCGAGATTCCCGCATGGATACTGAGCTCAATGTGTTGAGCATAAGAAGAGGATTTTGGGGAGTACGACTTCCTGAAAGTCAATAGGGATAAAATCGTGATTTCCTGCTGTTGAGGGGCAAAACGGTCATTTTGCACTGGGGTTCTGAAAAATAGTTTTTCAGATCATAGTATTCAGTTTTGTAAACTGAGTCGATCGGTCTGATCTGATCGGCGATCGGAGTTACGATGAAGTCTCGGTGATGGGGATGAACCGAATGTTCATCCGTTGGACCCGGGCCCGTTGGGCCGGATCCAAATCCATCATTAAGTATACTTAAGGTAGACTTAGACCTAAATCAACACACACTTGATACAGCACTAAAACCCTAACCCTAAAAGTGGCCGCCCCCTCCTCTCTAAACAAGCCGCCGCCGCCGCCTAGAGCCGCCGCCGATTCGAGTCGCCGGAATTTGTTCCGGCCAACTTGACGAGGATAATCCGTCCGCTCCGATCTCGTCAGGCCTTCTAGTGCAGGCTGAAGAAGGAGTCTCGCATTCGGTCGTGGACCTGATTGACGGATCTACCGCCGCCTACCGTGAATAGCCGGTGTTCTTGTAATTCCGGTTGGAGCCAGGCACGAGTTGCACACAAGGTAGTCATCTAAACACCCTATGAATGTCATAGATTGTTTGTTTTATTGAATTGTATTGATCGTCTCCCGGCAATTTTTGTTCTTCCGCTGCCTCACCGGGAGGCGTGATCCGGATCCGCCGCGGTTCCCCAACAGTTAGTTCAAACACTGTCGTTTTAACTTATCCAAGCGACATCGTTTGCTCTACATCCTCCACTGGTTAAATAACACTGTAGCTCTCGTCTGGATGTATTGTAGCTTGCGTCTGGATGTACAAACTACTGTAGCTACCTGCTGGTTGTTACCATTGCAAAATCCATCGACTGAACCTTAGCGCGAAGGCAAAACGCTGTCGTATCCATTTATCCAAACAACGTCGTTTTTCTATCGCTAACTTCAAGTACCATCGACTGGTGGTACTGTAGCTCACTGCTGATTGTGATGACATCACTGCTGACGTCATCATCGCTTTAGCGTTCCAGCTGGTTCAAGCTCTCTTAGCGATTATCACAGCTGCTGGTATAATTTGACCTCCGCCTAATTACGAACAACTGACTCAACTTTGGACGTCTCCATTGCTAATCCAGCTGCCGTCTAAATGATAAATCAAACCAGCTGTGAAATTTATCTTTTCTCCTCACGACTGGACAAATGCTGCTTCATGACAGTTTTCTTCGATAGCTAACATCTGTACACTAATTAGAATTGTTAGAAACACAATAATAAGTTTTGTGTAATTCAAAATTCAATCTGGATCTGTTGACACAGATCCATCAATCTCTCCCTTTTTGATTTACACAAAACTTTAAATAGCAAATGCATGATCTAACAATTCTCTCCCTTTTTGTGGGAATCAAAAAGAGGTCGAAAGCTGGTCTTCCCGAAATTTAAATCAAAGCTCTCCCTACACTGTCACAACAAAAACAACGTGACAGCAGGAATTTTAAATTTGAAAAACAAAAACAGATTTTGGGAAGAACCGTATGTATGAAAGATATGATTTTGAAAGAGATGAAAGTGTGCTTCTGTTTTAGCTTATAATATACAGACGAGAGATTAATAATAAATCTCCCTATCTTTTATAATATAAGCTCAAATCATTAAAAAAAATGAAGCACCAACTGAAATTACGCAGAAAGTTTGAAAAGCTATCAGAGCATACGAAAATATTTTCTTTCAAAATAGGAAATGTGCTAGTGAGTTACTCACAGATGAAGAACCAGAAAGAAAATGTGACAACTAAAGCTCAGATTTTCATTTCTCCTATTTCCTCCCATGTGCTGTCACCGAGCCTCGCTCCAGGTGAACTTATAGCCCAACCGAAATAGGATCTTGGCATCCGCACGGAACCCGCGCATTCCGTGACAGTTCATCAAGAGAAAACAGTTCTATATATAAAACAAATCATTTTCATCTGGCCTTCATAATATAAGCTTCTCAAAATATTTAAAACATTTTAAAAAACATAGCACATGCGTTTTAAAGTAAGTGCTCGTTCAAGAACAACCTGCTCTGATACCACTTGATAGGACCGAAAATAGGACTTAAACAGCGCTGCTATTGTTCATTAAAATTTTGCGCTGCTAATAGTTAGGTGCAATACCTCTGGTTCTTGAACATTAAAACAGAGCACCGGAGACAGATCGGGTATGAAATAAAATCATGCGGAAAACACCAGAACTGAATCCTGATAATTTTAAAACGTTGCAAACAGATTTCTGTTTACAGTGTGCAATGGTGTATGCGTGAGTGCTAATATAAATTGCATATGCGGAAAGCTTAAATAAATGGACCAGCTGTTTGTTTATGGAAGTTCGGACTTCAATGTCCTACGTCTCCCTTCTTCCTCCTTGGAAGATTCCACTAGAAGATTTGATCTATACATCGTGTACAGACCCAATCCCGCAACCAGCAGCTGCGAGAACTCCTAGACTCCACCAGCCCTCAGCTGTTACTCACTTGTTTTACACCTATGTGATAAAGGCTACAGAAACAGAGTTTAACATCGTCGTGCTTGGACGGGATCTGATTTTGTATTGGGTTTGAGATTCATTCACTATACAATGAATGTGAATGAATTTCTATGTGTGTGAGATTTAAAGTGTAAGCACAACTCTCGAATGAATAAATATCACACACTAGGGAAATGCTCTACAAAAGCTAATTAAGACTCAGCAGTAGACACTCGTTATGCGCTCCTCTCTAATGGCGGTCTACTGCTTCGTCTCTGTTTTTATTCCCTTTTTGTTCTTTTGAATCTTCACAGAATCATCATCTTCTTCCTTCAAATCTTCTCCCTTAAATAGCCTCTGTTCAAATTCAATCCGTTGGACACAAATTCTTCCCGTTTGAAATATGTTCTGTAAAGTACCGACAGGGAATTGTCCTTGTGTCCTTTCTTTTGCAGGCTTTTTGTCGTCTTCAACATGTGAACTAGGCTCAGCAGTTGACATCCAGCTTTAGTAAATCTTCATAATATAATTCGTCAACTGCTTCGCTTGAACCTGATCAACTTTTGTTATCAGATTTTGCCTTTCTTCAACAACTGTTAGCTTCTGTTGATCTTCTGCTGATATCTTGATCGCAACAGCTGATTTCTTCTGTCTTTGCGCTACTGCTGAATTCATCTATTCAATTTCTTCGTGATACTTCTGATTCACTGTAGCTTGCGTCTGGATCACTGTAGCTTGCGACTGGTACATCAGCTGGTGGTCTAGATGTGCTAGCGACTGGTTGACCGGCTGTTGAAGATATGCTTGCAGCTGGTACACCAGTCGTTGGTCTTGAAATGCTTGCGACTGGATCACTGTAGCTTGCCACTGAATCAGTAATCCATCTACTGATTCCAATACGCTGTCGTTTCAACTAATTCAAACGCTGTCGTTTTGCAGTCCTGCGTCTTGCGTCTGGATAATCCACCGACTGGATGATCTTCATCAGCGTCTGGTTCTTCTTGTAAATCCCAACGACTGGTTAGTTCAAACGCTGTCGTTTTAACTTATCCAAGCGACATCGTTTGCTATACATCCTCGACTGGTTAAATAACACTGTAGCTCTCGTCTGGATGTACTGTAGCTTGCGTCTGGATGTACAAACTACTGTAGCTACCTGCTGGTTGTTATACATCGACTGAACCTTAGCGCGAAGGCAAAACGTTGTCGTATCCATTTATCCAAACGACGTCGTTTTGCTATCGCTAACTTCAAGTACCATCGACTGGTGGTACTGTAGCTCATTGCTGATTGTGATGACATCACTGCTGACATCATCATCGCTTTAGCGTTCCAGCTGGTTCAAGCTCGCTTAGCGATTATCACAGCTGCTGGTATAATTTGACCTCCGCCTAATTACGAACAACTGACTCAACTTTAGACGTCTCCATTGCTAACCAGCTGCCGTCCAAGTGATAAATCAAACCAGCTGTGAACTTTATCTTTTCTCCTCACGACTGGACAAATGCTGCTTCATGACTGTTTTCTTCGATAGCTAACATCTGTACACTAAGTATAATTGTCAGAAACACAATAATAAGTTTTGTGTAATTCAAAATTCAATCTGGATCTGTTGACACAGATCCATCAATCTCTCCCTTTTTGATTTACACAAAACTTTAAATAGCAAATGCATGATCTAAAAATTCTCTCCCTTTTTGTGGGAATCAAAAAGAGGTCGAAAGCTGGTCTTCCCGAAATTTAAATCAAAGCTCTCCCTACACTGTCACAACAAAAACAACGTGACAGCAGGAATTTTAAATTTGAAAAACAAAAACAGATTTTGGGAAGAACCGTATGTATGAACGATATGATTTTGAAAGAGGTGAAAGTGTGCTTCTGTTTTAGCTTATAATATGCAGACGAGAGATTAATAATAAATCTCCCTATCTTTTATAATATAAGCTCAAATCATTAAAAAAAATGAAGCACCAGCTGGAATTCCGTAGAAATTTTGAAAAGCTATCAGAGCATACGAAAATATTTTCTTTCAAAATAGAAAATGTGCTACTGAGTTACTCACAGATGAAGAACCAAAAAGAAAATGTGACATCTAAAGCTCAGATTTTCATTTCTCCTATTTCGTCCCATGTGCTGTCACCGAGCCTCGCTCCAGGTGAACTTATAGCCCAACCGAAATAGGATCTTGTCATCCGCACGGAACTCGCGCATTCCGTGACAGTTCATCAAGAGAAAACAGTTCTATATATAAAACAAATCAATTTCGTCTGGCTTCATAATATAAGCTTCTCAAAATATTTAAAACATTTTAAAAAACATAGCACATGCGTTTTAAAGTAAGTGCTCGTTCAAAAACAACCTGCTCTGATACAACTTGATAGGACCGAAAATAGGACTTAAACAGCGCTGCTATTGTTCATTAAAATTTTGCGCTGCTAATAGTGAGGTGCAATACCTCTGGTTCTTGAACATTAAAATAGAGCACCGGAGATAGATCTGGTATGAAATAAAATCATTCGGAAAACACCAGAACTGAATCCTGATAATTTTAACTGGTTCTTGAACATTAAAATAGAGCACCGGAGATAGATCTGGTATGAAATAAAATCATTCGGAAAACACCAGAACTGAATCCTGATAATTTTAAAACGTTGCAAACAGATTTCTGTATCTGTTCGACTTACTGTGTGTGCAATGGTGTATGCGTGAGTGCTAATATAAATTGCATATGCGGAAAGCTTAAACAAATGGACCAGCTGTTTGTTTATGGAAGTTCGGACTTCAATGTCCTACGTCTCCCCTTCTTCCTCCTCGGAAGGTTCCACTAGAAGATTTGATCTATACATCGTGTACAGACTCGATCCCGCAACCAGCAGCTACGAGAACTCCTAGACTCCACCAGCCCTCGGCTGTTACTCACTTGTTTTACGCTTATGTGAGAAAGGATACAGACACAGAGTTTAACGTCTTCGTGCTTGGACGGGATCTGCTTTTGTATTGGGTTTTAGATTCATTCACTATATAATGAATGTGAATGAATATCTGTGTGTGTGAGATTTACAGTGTAAGCACAACTCTCGAATGAATAAATCTCATACACTAGGTAAATGCTCTACAAAAGCTAATTAAGACTCAGCAGTAGACACTCGTTATGCGCTTCTCTCCAATGGCGGTCTACTGCATCGTCTCTGTTTTTCTTCCCTTTTTGTTCTTTTGAATCTTCACAGAATCATCTTCTTCCTTCAAATCTTCTCCCTTAAATAGCCTCTGTTCAAATTCAATCCGTTGGACACAAATTCTTCCCGTTTGAAATATGTTCTGTAAAGTACCGACAGGGAATTGTCCTTGTGTCCTTTATTTTGCAGGCTTTTTGTCGTCTTCAACATTTGAAATAGGCTCAGCAGTTGACATCCAGCTTTAGTAAATCTTCATAATATAATTCGTCAACTGCTTCGCTTGAACCTGATCAACGTCTGTTATCTGCTTTTGCCTTTCTTCAACAACTGTTAGCTTCTGTTGATCTTCTGCTGATATCTTGATCGCAACAGCTGATTTCTTCTGTCTTTGTGCTACTGCTGAATTCATCTATTCAATTTCTTCGCGCTACTTCTGATTCACTGTAGCTTGCGTCTGGATCACTGTAGCTTGCGACTGGTACATCAGCTGGTGGTCTAGATGTGCTAGCGACTGGTTGACCGACTGGTGAAGATATGCTTGCAGCTGGTACACCAGTCGTTGGTCTTGAAATGCTTGCGACTGGATCACTGTAGCTTGCGACTGAATCAGTAATCCATCTACTGATTCCAATACGCTGTCGTTTAAACTAATTCGAACGCTGTCGTTTTGCAGTCCTGCGTATTGCGTCTGGATAATCCACCGACTGGATGATCTTCATCAGCGTCTGGTTCTTCTTGTAAAGCCCAACGACTGGTTAGTTCAAACGCTGTCGTTTTAACTTATCCAAGCGACATCGTTTGCTATACATCCTCGACTGGTTAAATAACATTGTAGCTCTCGTCTGGATGTACTGTAGCTTGCGTCTGGATGTACAAACTACTGTAGCTACCTGCTGGTTGTTACCATTGCAAAATCCATCGACTGAACCTTAGCGCGAAGGCAAAACGCTGTCGTATACATTTATCCAAACGACATCGTTTTGCTATCGCTAACTTCAAGTACCATCGACTGGTGGTACTGTAGCTCACTGCTGATTGTGATGACATCACTACTGACGTCATCATCGCTTTAGCTTTCCAGCTGGTTCAAGCTCTCTTAGCTATTATCACAGCTGCTGGTATAATTTGACCTCCGCCTAATTACGAACAACTGACTCAACTTTGGACGTCTCCATTGCTAATCCAGCTGCCGTCTAAGTGATAAATCAAACCAGCTGTGAACTTTATATTTTCTCCTCACGATTGGACAAATGATGCTTCATGACAGTTTTCTTCGATAGCTAACATCTGTACACTAAGTAGAATTGTTAGAAACACAATAATAAGTTTTGTGTAATTCAAAATTCAATCTGGATCTGTTGACACAGATCCATCAAGCTCTTTATGAAATGTCAATCGACACTCTCGACGACTGCTCACCCTCCCGTTGTGAAGGGGCAACTGACATCTGGACAACTGCTCACCCTTCCGTTGTGACCGTCTGTTATCTATGCCATAAATCCTTTAAAACTAAACTTTTCTTCCTTTAAACTCATATCTGGTTGAAATCAGATTTGAACATTATCGGGTTTCACTTCCTTTCAAAACTCCTTTCTCTTTAAAATCTTACTGAGCATCAGATTCGACTACTGGGAACTCATCTCTGAAGTGAAATAGATCTGTCTAACAATTGGATGTTCGGGAACTAAAACATATCTCTATCATGAAAACAGATTCGGCTATAGAAGTCTTATACGCTAACTTTGAATAGATGTGATAAAGGAATTGTATCGTTAGCGTGAAACAGATTAGACTTCGGGGTTTAGTTTGCTAGCGGGAAAACAGATATCACTATAGAAACGGTGTTTAGGTGTAAAACATATTTGACAGGGAAAATTCAGATTCTAACTGTTGGTCAACTCAGATGTCAACGATATTAAATGGAGTTATTCAGATGTCAACGAAATTAAATGTAGAATTTGACCAGATTCAGATGTGAAGTGAAAACTCGAATCCGACATGAGAATCTCAGATTTGAACATGGAATCTGGTCGCTAGCGTAAGAAACGGAATCTGACTATGGAACTAGTGCTTCAACATCACGAACAACAACCAATCGATACTAGTGTTGCCTATCAAGTAAGAACCAGATTCTGATATAATTAGCATCACCGATTACTTGGAGTCAAGTTTTGAGGAATCAGATTTTAGATTTGTGATTAATCGAATTGATTTGGGATTAGTCGCGTGGATTTTGAGGGTTTTTCGAGAGAAATCTGATTCTAGTAGAATGTAGATGTTAGAATCTAGCCGTGGTGCTAATACAAGGAACCAGACGTAGCATATTTCAGACGTCAACGCAAGTCAATGGTACTGTAGCTCATAGCTGCTGAAATTTGAATCAGTAGTTGCGCTTGCGTTTCGCTATTCAGTATTTGCGCTTGAAAAGGTATCTACTGGCAGCAGTTGCATTGAGCGGGAGGAATAACGAGAAAGCGACACGTGTTGGTCAATATTTTGGTGTTGACTACTGAATTGTAGCGCTATCAGCTGTTGCGTTGTGAGAAATTGTTCCAGCTGAGTGACCAGCTGCTGGTTTGAGGAACCAGTCGTGGGAGCAACGTGACGTCGTTTTGATAAGTTGAGCAGCGTTTTGGGTGTAACGCTTTGTGACCAGCTGTTGCAGCGATGATGACGTGTCCTGTACGTCGTCGTTTTGAGTTGTTTAGCGCGACCAGCTGCTGGTTGTTTTGCAAGGAATCCATTGTCAGCTGTTGGTGCGATGCGGTGTCGTTTTTTTTAGTTGATGCGGCGTCGTTTTGATGTTCTTTTGAGAATACGACGTCTGATGGTTGCTGCTGGTTTTGTTGAGAGGAAGAGCTGATATCTGTTGTGAGCAACGACTGGTGTCTATTGTAAGATACCTACTGTTTCGATGTATGTTGATTTTGGTGAGCAGCAGCTGGTGGATTGAGAGATATATAGATAAGTGTTGATCAACACTTAGAATTATTCGGAACCCGATATTTCTTATCTCCAATTTCAAACCCTCGTTCTAGCTACTGTTCACCCGAACGTTTCTTCCCTAGATTTCTGTTGATTTCAGCCTTTGTTTTTGATGATTTTGGTGGCGCTGGGTTCCTTGTGAGTTGCTCTTCCGATTGTTACCCAGTTGAGGCTGTCGAACGACCTTGGAGAGGATCACGAAGTTGCTTGTTTCTTCGTACAGTGGAATTTGATAGTTCTTCCGCTGGTTTCAGCTTCTGGATTTGAGGATTCTAGGTGCATCCTGCCGTGAATTGCCGTAGCAGGAGGAAGCTGACTTGCTTTATTTGTGTTGCCGTGCCTTGATTAATCTGTTGCGGTAGAAATCAGTAGTTGGAGGTACGAATTGAGCGACCTTTACAACTTTGAGCTTGGACATGGCTATATTTCGTGTTGTGAAATCTGCTTGCGTTGATGGATGCATTTACGTGGAACAGACTGATGAATTATATGATTTTATGTTCTGTTTTCACGTATGAATTATTGTATGCATTGATATTGATTATTGATTGGCATTCATGCATACATATTGAGCCTGGCAGATTGATTGATGACCTGATTGAGAGCCACGTTGTGACTGGGAGACTGATGTGGTGTGCCTGAAAAGTCCAACGCTATCATCGGAGTGGTGAGCGACTGACTTGTCGTTTCGGAATACCACCGAGATGTGATGGCTGATGGGCCGGAGTATCACGGACCGATGATTTCCCCGGTTGATTTACCGTGCATGGTATAGAGGCTCGATTGAGATGATTTTCCAGTTGATACACTGGTTTAGCTATCCGATCCTTGATAGCCTTCATGCATTTCATAGCATTGATTTATAGCATGTCCATGATTAGCTGTTTGATAGCTCTTCGTACTGAGGCTTGACCTCGTATTTGTTTTCCTGCTTTTGTGTTGTTTGGGTCTGTGTTACCCATTTGCAGGATCTTCAGGTAACCAAGCTAGACAGAGTGGAGCGCTAGTTGGTCGATCCTCGTTCCTTTGAGTCCCAGTTATATTATGATATGTATTGGAATTAACTTATATTTTGATTATCGATATTTTGAATGTATGGTTTTGAGTTCAGGCCCAAATGATTTCTAAAAATTTTAATCCCTGTTTTACGCTTCCGTGATTATATGCTTAATTGTGCTCTAATCTTGTGAGATTAGCACGGGGCCTGACACAAGTCCAGATGTCGTCTTTCATCAGAAAGAAGAACTTTCCTGAACATACAATGACTCAAATCCGAACTCTGCACTTTGAAACATCAATATCTTCATTAAAACATTCTGGAAAGCTTTTAAAAACAGAAACATAGCTTGGAACCCGATCATTCTTTCGTTTTCTTAAACATTCTTGAACATACACATAGCTTATCTTTAACATAAACAGGAAAGCAATCCACAAATTTGAGGAAAACAATATATTCTTTAAATGGTGTAGCAAAGGATCAGCTTTTTACTTGCCTTAAACTGAGAAACACGAAAACAGTTGATTCCTACAGAGATCCTCCTCAAGCAACCACAACGAGTTCCTTAGAAATATTTTGAGAGAACACGAAAGAGTTTTCTTTTCAAGTGAAAATGAACTTTGCTTCTCAAAATCAGTACTATATGGGAGAGGGGTTAGTGGCAGGTGAGGTGTTATGATTAAGCATGACGCACCATGCCTATATTTGAGAAATTTGGTAAATAATCCCTCTCAATATTTTAGTTTTGCAAATTTTTACCAAGAGATTTTTGAAAGATACAATTTGTTCTCTTTAAAAGAATTTTCGACAGAATCTGAAAACTGCTCGTGTATTGCGCTTGGAGTGAAATCTGCATTGGAACTTCCTGCGTCGTAATTCACTTCTGAAGCTAAAGAAATCAGCTTTCGAATAAGCAAAAACTCATACTAAAATCTGAAATCTAAATTTGACCTTTAAAATAGAAAAGGTTCATTTATGTGGTCCTATGGATTTTGGGGCGCTACAACTCTACCCTCCTTATTGAAATTTCGTCCTCGAAATTTACTTACGAAACAGATATGGATAAAGGCTAAGCACATTAGTTTCGGTCTCCCACGTAGCTTCACGTTATAATTGATTAGACCATTGCACCTTAACCATAGGAATACTACGATTTCTTAACTTTCTAATTACTCGAAGAAGAATCCTCTCGGGTCTCTCTTCGTAGCTCAAATCAGTTGCTAACTGGATTGCCTCATAACTTAGTACGTGCGATGGGTTGGGAATATACTTCCTCAAAGCTGATATTGTTAGAGTAGATGCCCAACTAGCCAACTTGTGGCGTGTGGGTTTTATAGACTCTTGTACAAACGATCTTTATATATGATATTCGCATTTTCTTATATGGCATTGTTTACTTTCATTATGTGTGTAATGATTTACAATTGCGTTGAGTAAAGACCTAGAATGCACTTAAGCGTATGTTAGATGTGATAGTGGGTATGACGGCTATCATGAAACACATCTAATAGTCGCTGTGTATTCTGAACATGTTCCTAGTCGATTGGGCCGTCAAAATGAGGATAAGGTCGCCCGAGTTCGAGACTATTATCTGCGATGCGAAGTACCATGTTTCATTGGTAGGGAACATTGTGATGTTCTGAGCATGCAGATAGATAGTGACCTGGTGATCTATCGAACTACCCTCGTTCGGACTTTCCAAGTGGTTACCATTTGTCGAGTGGATAAGTCCGAGGTCATGGTTGTACTGATTAGTCCTCGCGACTCGAAACGTCATTGAGACTCTACATGATAGGCGTCTCACTTTGACCCGTTTGCCGACTCACTTGGGGTCACAAGGCGTCGGGATTGGGTGAGACCCCGATGCATGTAGGAGTCGATGCATCGTTGTCGAGGATTCACCGCTCGCAGACATGCATGGATATCATATGCTATCTGAGGGGATAATAGTGTATAAATCTCTGGCCAGAGTACTAGAAGTGTTTTAGGTAAATGTGTTTACCTAGTTACACTCGCGATGTCACTATTCGATCTCCAAGATGTATGCATAGCTATCGGATCTATAGCGTCTCTCGATTTACCAATGGTCGTTGATCTGATCGGGATATATGGATTGAAAGGACCGTACTGTACGCTAACCACGACCAACTGGTTCTTGCAGGCACTATCAGTGATACCTAGGGGATCATAGGGCGATGTTGCTAGGCGCTTTACCATGATCCGTTGGGCAGGTCCGGAATTGTGATTCCGGAGCCACAATGGTTGTGGGCCCACGGCTAGCTGTATCCCTGAACCATTGAGGGTCACACAAGTACTGGATTCAAGATTCCCGCACGGATACTCAGCTCAATGCGTTGAGCACGAGAAGAGGATTTCGGGAAGTGCGACTTCCTAAAAGTCAACATGGGTCAAATCGGGGTTTCCCGCTGTTGAAGGGCAAAACGGTCTTTTTGCACTGGGGTTCTGAAAAATGGTTTTTCAGATCATATTATTCAGTTTCGGAAACTGAGTCGATCGGTCCGATCTGATCGGCGATCGGAGTTACGATGAAGTCTCGGTGGTGGAGATGAACTTAATGTTCACTGTTGGACCCGGGCCCGTTGGGCCGGTCCAATTCCTACACTTAATCTATTTAAATGTATTAAGAGACTTGATTAGATATAACTCTCACAACTTAACCTAACCCTAGCACAAAGTAGCCGCCTCCCTTCTTCTCTACGCACGCCGCCTTGCGCCGTCGCCGCCGTCGCCGCCTCAAGTCGCCGGAATCCGTTCCGGCCGATTCGACGAGGAGAATCCATTCGTGCAGAATTCATCAGTGCTTCTAGTGCAGCCTGACGAAGGAGTCTCGGTTCTGGTCATGGACCAGATTGGCGTTATCTGCTGTGTATTCTGAACATGTTCGTAGTCGATTGGGCCGTCAAAATGAGGATAAGGCCGCTCGAGTTCGAGACTAGTATCTGCGATGCGAAGTACAATGTTTCATTGGTAGGGAACATTGTGATGTTCTGAGCATGCAGATAGATAGTGACCTGGTGATCTATCGAACTACCCTCGTTCGGACTTTCCAAGTGGTTACCATTTGTCGAGTGGATAAGTCCGAGGTCTTGGTTGTACAGATTAGTCCTCACGACTCGAAAAGTCATTGAGACTCTACATGATAGGCGTCTCACTTTGACCCGTTTGCCGACCATTTGGGGTCACCGGGCGTCGGGATTGGGTGAGACCCCGATGCATGTAGGAGTCGATGCATCGTTGTCGAGGATTCACCGCTCGCAGACATGCGTGGATATCCTATGCTATCTGAGGGGATAATAGTGTTCAAATCTCTGGCCAGAGTACTAGAAGTGTTTTAGGTAAATGTGTTTACCTAGTTACACTCGCGATGTCACTATTCAATATCCAAGATGTATGCATAGCTATCGGATCTATAGCGACTCTCGATTTACCAATGGTCGTTGATCTGATCGGGATATGTGGATTGAAAGGACCGTACAGTACGCTAACCACGACCGACTGGTTCTTGCAGGCACTATCAGTGATACCTAGGGGATCATGGGGCGATGTTGCTAGACGCTTTACCATGATCCGTTGGGCAGGTCCGGAATTGTGATTCCGGAGCCACAATGGTTGTGGGCCCACGGCTAGCTGTATCCCTGAACCATTGAGGGTCACACAAGTACTGGATTCGAAATTCCCACACGGATACTCAGCTCCATGTGTTGAGCACGAGAAGAGGATTTCGGGAAGTGCGACTTCCTAAAAGTCAATAGGGGTCAAACCGGGATTTGACGCTGTTGAGGGGCAAAACGGTCATTTTGCTATTTGGGGTTTGATGATCTGAAAAATTGTTTTTCACATCATAACATTCAGTTTTGGAAACTGAGTCGATCGGTCCGATCTGATCGGTGATCGGAGTTAAGATGAAGTCGCAGCGATAGATATCGTCATTTGGACCCGGGCCCGTTGGACCGGCCCAAGTCCATCTTTAAGTCTATATATTTAGACTTAATGACTTCATTAATATACACAAGATTCATAACCCTAATCACTAAACTAGCCGCCCCCTCTCTTCCCTTCTCTCACGCCGCCGCCGCCGTGCGCCGCCCGCCGCCGCCGCCAACTTCGCCGGAAAACGTTCCGGCCTAGTTTTTCGAATAGTATTTGTTCGTGCCGATCTCATCAGCGCTTCTAGTGCAGCCTGACGAAGGAGTCTCGGATCTGGTCGTGGACCGGATTGGCGTAACTACCGCAATCTACCGAGAAGAGCCGGGTTCTTGAAACACCGGTTGGAGCCAGGCACAAGTGCCAGCGAGGTAACACGCTTAAACATCCTATGAATGTCGTAGAATGTTAATTTTTCTTCGTATTGATCGCCTCCCGGTTCTCTTTTTGATTGTTCTTCCGCTGCCTGACCGGGGGGCGGATCCGGATCCCCAACAGATATATGGAAAATATTATGCACTGCAGACAAATACGGGGACAATGCTAAACGATAAGCCAATGTTCCTACTCTTTCCAGAATCTCATAGGGTCCAATATATCTTGGGCTCAACTTTCCTTTCTTCCCAAAACGCATTACTCCCTTCATCGGAGCTATTCTTAAGAATACATGGTGAAACGAACCAGACTCTAGAAATTTTTTGTTTTTTTAAAACATTTGCGGAAGCATAAACTTTAAATATGGCTCGTTCCCTTCTAAAACAATTTCAAAATCATTTTCTCAAAATTCCTTAAGCTTTGATAAAGGAATGTTTAAAAACGTCAAACATCCAACATCGTAAAATCATCGGGTAAAAAAAATACCGAAAGCCAACATGTTATAAAATCCAGTATCTATAACTGTAACATAACAGACTGAATCATAAAGGCGGTCACGGGGTACTGCTGCAACCGACGCAAAGAGGTCATCACCGCCAGTCGGAATGAACTCATCAACAGGATCATCACCTGCACCATTTAAACCTAGTGAGCCTAGAGGCTCAGCACGCTCTATCGTAATGCATAACAAAGTATATACTAATAAAAGCGCATGCAAGCACATACTGTAATTAAAATAACGTAAAAGACATAGATGCGTAAATGATCTTAAAGCATTTCATCATGTAATCATATCATAACATATGATATATCATATAAGGCATGGCATATCGTAATCTGAAAGAAAGCATAAGAGTCATATCATTGGATGTGAGCAAAGTGTGACTGATCAGTCGTATAACCAAGGTACG
Organism: Dorcoceras hygrometricum; assembly: GCA_001598015.1. Lineage (NCBI taxonomy): Eukaryota > Viridiplantae > Streptophyta > Magnoliopsida > Lamiales > Gesneriaceae > Dorcoceras > Dorcoceras hygrometricum. Next base: position 35,911 of record KV014989.1, on the reverse strand, counting down.
TGGCGGTGTGGTTCACCCGACCTTACCTCGGGATCCCTATATGTCACACCTCTTGAAAACTGCCACTTCACCCGACCTTACCTCGGGATCCATAGGCAACTGCCACTTCACCCGACCTTACCTCGGGATCCATAGGCTCTGAAATCCTAAAATCATTCCTAAAAAACAGGGGATCCCAGGTCCCGGCTACCCGGTTAACTCCCATCGTAGACTTGACACATCACTTCAATTCCTCGGGTTTTTAACTTAAAAAGAACATGCCTGGTCATTTAATAAAATCTCATGATTCGTGAATTTTCTTAAAGTCATGCAAATTAAAATCTTATCCCGTTAATGGATAATTAATTCTTTTCTTTAAAACTTTTACGTACATAACATACTACATATATGATTAATTATTCATTTACGGGCTTCTACATTTTTCTAATTCGGTCAAGGATTGATTCCGGGGCCTGACTCGCTACTTCTAGACCAAACGTCGCTCTAAACTCGGCCGATGAAACGAAAGTTCACCGTTTTTTCCCATTTTTGCATATTTTCTTTAAATTTTGATTTCTTAAAAAATCAAGACAAAAGGAACTAATTAAAATAAATTTTGACTTCTAAAAATCATTTTGGGACTTATTAAAATCGATTTTGTCTTTTAAAAGCAATTTAAATCAATTTTGACCTCAAAAGACGGTTTTGACCAAAAGATCGATTTTGACCAAATTCAATTCTCAAAATTCGATTTTGACTTAATTAAAATTCCTAAAGCCCTAATTTTGATTAAAAACTTGAAATTAAACATAACTAAAATTATTTAAAAGGTTTGACTCAATTTGGACCTTCTGGCTATTTTCTTTAAAATTGGACCTTCGACATATTAATAAAAAGAACATGTCCCTAAATAAAATAACTTGACCCCATTTTAAAATATTTGACTCGAGACTCGAAGAACCGATCCGGTCCAACCGAACCAGCCAAAACCGGTTCAGTTAGACCGAACCATAGCAACTTAAACCCTAAAACAAAAATCCCACACACCCTAACAAGCTGCCGCCGCGACCAGCAGGCACTCCTCAGGACCGTTATCCATGCTCCGGCCACCAATGCCGGAGCCCATCCGTCTGGACCACCCCCAGGTCCAGAAGATTCCAAAGAGACCAACCATGGTCCAAACCATGGGCTAACCAGGGAGAACTGGTCACTGCAAGTGGACGCACCAGCCATGCTGCTCGCCGTCGCGACCATCTGCTGGTTTCCGCGTTCGTTCTCCATGCTCCGGCCACCACTACTGGAGCCCTTCCGGATGGATCACCCTCAGTTCCAGTCGGTTCCAACGGTACCAGCCATGACCCATGTCGTGGACCAAACAGGGCGCACGATCGAAGGGAAGGCGGTGCACCGTGCTGTACAGAAAACACACAGAGCGCGGTGTTCTTTTTCTAGCCACCGATTCGACCACTAACTCCCATCTTTGGACCACTCCTAGCCCTCCCTATGACTCCCATGGACCACCTAAGATCGAGCCAAGGTCCCTTAGACAGCCCCTAAACCGAAGCCATGCACAAAAATAATCAAAACCGTGAGATGTAACATGAGACATGCATAAAACGTGAACCATGCTGTATAGATCCGAGGCATACACACAACATTCATGCATAATTTTCATAAAAAAGGTTATTATGATTTAAATTGTGAGCAATGGAGTTGATATCACATGCCTGGGTTGAAGAAAACGTTAATCTGTGAGGTACAGACGTCGTAGGTGCGAGTTCGGGGCGCCGCGGGAATTTGATCGCCAAGCTCCTTCAATGGCTGTATAATTTTGAAACTTTGTGTGCTGCTTGTGAGGGAGGGGGACGGCTGGTGCAAATAAAGGAGGCTAGGTTTGTGTGTAAGATGTGTTTAAAATTATGAAAGTGCCTATAATGACCCCTATAGATTTAAATTAAAAGGAAGTACAAGTTTGCCCTCTAATTAAATCAAAAGGTGTTTAAAACTCATGCTTGGGCTTTAATGGTTATAAAATTTCGAAATCTAGGCCTCCTTATAATTTAAAATGCCTTAAAACTCGATATGCCAGCCTAAATAGGCAGAAAACGGGTTCCGCTCCAAAATAGTTATAAAAATCCTAATTTCCTAAAATTTTGTCTTAAAATAAAATAAATTCATTCTTAATATACCATAACTTAAAAACTCAATTTATTTTCTTTCCGGTCGACCCTAGTCTCGTCCACACGTCCGTATCTCAAGCAGACTGAAAATAACACATGCATATCATGCAGCATAAAATCATAAATAAATCATATAATAAGGTATGTAATCATCTAAAAAATATTTTTCCCCTATTCATGCACTCATTTCTACGTAATCTGGATTTCGCGGCGTTACAATCTCCCCCACTTATAGAAATTTCGTCCCCGAAATTAAGTTACGCACCGATAGCACGTCTGGGAGGCATATATGCACACCAAAACCTTATCACGTAAATCTAAGTGCATGACTAAGCGTCTAATTTTAAAACTCTAAGGCCAAAACTCATGCAAGGCTAAAACATGCAGCATGAAAACATAAACATAACTCAAAAATAAAAATCACAGACTGTTAGTGCGACTTCTGAGCTCCACGCAGCAGACTAGTACCCCGCCAGAACCTGGCTCTGATACCAACTGAAACAAAGCAGACTCTAGAATTTTTTTTTTAGACATTTGCGGAAGCATAAACTTTAAATATGGCTCGTTCCCTTCTAAAATAATTTCTAAATCATTTTCTCAAAATGCCTAAAGCTTCGATAAAGGAATGTTTAAAAACGGCAAACATCCAACATCGTAAAATCATCGGGTAAAAAGAATACTGAAAGCCAACATATTATAAAATTCAGTATCTAAAACTGTAACATAACAGACTGAATCAAAAAGGCGGTCACGGGGTACTGCTGCAACCGGCGCTAAGAGGTCATCACCGCCAGTCGGAATGAACTCATCAACAGGATCATCACCTGCACCATTTAAACCTAGTGAGCCTAGAGGCTCAGCATGCTCTATCGTAATGCATAACAAAGTATATACTAATAAAAGCGCATGCAAGCACATACTGTAATTAAAATAACGTAAGAGACATGGATGCGTGCATGATCTTAAAACATTTCATCGTGTAATCATAGCATAACATATCATATATCATATAAGGCATGACACATCATAATCTGAAAGAAAGCATAAGAGTCATATCAGTGGATGTGAGTAAAGTGTGACTGATCAGTCGTATAACCAACGATATAAGGCATGACACATCATAATCTGAAAGAAAGCATAAGAGTCATATCAGTGGATGTGAGTAAAGTGTGACTGATCAGTCGTATAACCAACGTACGTGGAGGCGTGGTTCACCCGACCTTACCTCGGGATCCCTATATGTCACACCTCTTGAAAACTGCCACTTCAACCGACCTTACCTTGGGATCCATAGGCAACTGTCACTTCATCCGACCTTACCTCAGGATCCATAGGCCCTGAAATCCTAAAATCATTCCTAAAAAATAGGGGATCCCCGGTCCCGGCTACCCGGTTAACTCCCATCGTAGACTTGCCACATCACTTCAATTCCTAGGGTTTTTAACTTAAAAAGAACATGCCTGGTCATTTCATAAAATCTCATGATGCGTGAATTTTCTTAAAGTCATGCAAATTATAAGCTTAGCCCGTTAATGGATAATTAATTCTTTTCTTTAAAACTTTTACGTAGATAACATAATACATATATGATTAATTATGCATTTACGGGCTTCCACATTTTCTACTTCGGTCAAGGATTGATTTCGGGGCCTGGCTCGCTATTTCTAGACCAAACGTCGCTCTAAACTAGGCCGATGAAACAAAAGTTCACCGCTTTTTCCCATTTTTGTTTATTTTCTTTAAATTTTGATTTCTTAAAAAATAAATACAAAAAGAACTAATTAAAATCAATTTTGACTTCTAAAAATCATTTTGGGACTTATTAAAATCGATTTTGACTTTTAAAAGCAATTTAAATCAATTTTGAACTCAAAAGACGGTTTTGACCAAAAGATCGATTTTGATCAAATTAAATTCCCAAAATTCGATTTTGACTTAATTAAAATTCCTAAAGCCCTAATTTTGATTAAAAACATAAAATTAAACATAACTAAAATTATTTAAAAGGTTTGACTCAATTTGGACCTTCTGGATATTTTCTTTAAAATTGGACCTTCGACGTTTAATAAAAAGGACAGGTCCCTAAATAAAATAACTTGACCCCATTTTAAAATATTTGACTCGAGACTCGAAGAACCGATCCGGTCCAACCGAACCAACCAAAACTGGTTCAGTTAGACCGAACCATAGCAAATTAAACCCTAATCCAAAAATCCCACACACCCTAACAAGCTGCCGCCGCGACCAGCAGGCACACATCACGATCGTTCTCCATGCTCTGGCCACCACTACCGGAGCCCTTCCGGCTGGACCACCCCAGGTCCAGACGGTTCTAACGAGACCAACATGGTCCAAACTATGGGCTAACCAAGGATAATTGGTAGCTGCAAGTGGACGCACTAGCCATGCTGCACGCCGTCGCGAACACCTGTTGGTTTCCGCGTTCGTTCTCCCTGCTCCGGCCACCAATGCCGGAGCCCTTCCGGCTGGACCACCCTCAGTTCCAGTCGGTCCAACGGTACCAGCCATGACCCATGTCGTGGACCAAACAGGGCGCACGATCGATGGGAAGGCGGCGCACCGCGCTGCGCAGAAAACACAAAGCGCGCGGTGTTCTTTTTCTAGCCACCGATTCGACCACTAACTCCCATATTTGGACAACTCCTAGCCCTCCCTATGACTCCCATGGACCACCTAAGATCGAGCCAAGGTCCCTTAGACAGCCCCTAAACCGAAGCCATGCACAAAATAATCAAAACCATGAGATGTAACATGAGACATGCATCGTGAACCATGCTGTATAGATCCGAGGCATACACACAACATTCATGCATAATTTTCATAAAAAAGGTTATTATGATTTAAATGGTGAGAAATGGAGTTGATATCACATGCTTGGGTTGAAGAAAACGTTAATATGCGAGGTACGGACGTCGTAGGTGCGATTTTGGGGCGCCGTCGGAATTTGATCGCCAAGCTCCTTCAATGGCTGTATAATTTTGAAACTTTGTGTGCTGCTTGTGAGGGAGGGGGACGGCTGGTGCAAAGAAAGGAGGCTAGGTTTGTGTGTAAGATGTGTTTAAGAATTATGAAAGTGCCTATAATGACCCCTATAGATTTAAATTAAAAGGAAGTACAAGTTTGCCCTCTAATTAAATCAAAATGTGTTTAAAACTCATGCTTGGGCTTTAATGGTTATAAAATTTCGAAATCTAGGCCTCCTTATTTTAAAATGCCTTAAAACTCGATATGCCAGCCCGTATAGGAGGAAAACGGGTTCCCCTCAAAAATAGTTATAAAAATCCTAATTTCCTAAAATTTTGTCTTAAAATAAAATAAATTCATTCTTAATATACCATAACTCAAAAATCTCAATTTATTTTCTTTCCAGTCGACCATAATCTCGTCCACACGTCCGTATCTCAAGCAGACTGAAATAACACATGCATACCATGCAGCATAAAATCATAAATAAATCATATAATAAGGCATGTAATCATCTAAAAAATATTTTTCCCCTATTCATGCACTCATTTCTACGTAATCTGGATTTCGCGTCGTTACGATCTCCCCCCTTATAGAAATTCCGTCCCCGAAATTAAGTTACGTACCGATAGCACGTCTGGGAGGCATACATGCACACCAAAACCTTATCACGTAAATCTAATTGCATGACTAAGCGTCTAATTTTAGAACTCTAAGGCCAAAACTCATGCAAGGCTAAAACATGCAGCATGCAAACATAAACATAACTCAAAAATAAAACTCACAAACTGGTAAGTGCGACTTCTGAGCTCCACGCAGCAGACAAGTATTACGATCTCCCCCCTTATAGAAATTCCGTCCCCGAAATTAAGTTACGTACCGATAGCACGTCTGGGAGGCATACATGCACACCAAAACCTTATCACGTAAATCTAATTGCATGACTAAGCGTCTAATTTTAGAACTCTAAGGCCAAAACTCATGCAAGGCTAAAACATGCAGCATGCAAACATAAACATAACTCAAAAATAAAACTCACAAACTGGTAGTGCGACTTCTGAGCTCCACGCAGCAGACAAGTACCCCACCAGAACCTGGCTCTGATACCAACTGAAACGAACCAGACTCTAGAATTTTTTTTTTTTAGACATTTGCGGAAGCATACTTTAAATATGGCTCGTTCCCTTCTAAAATAATTTCTAAATCATTTTCTCAAAATGCCTAAAGCTTCAATAAAGGAATGTTTAAAAACGTCAAACATCCAGCATCGTAAAATCATCGGGTAAAAAGAATACTGAAAGCCAACATATTATAAAATCCAGTATCTAAAACTGTAACATAACAGACTGAATCATAAAGGCGGTCACGGGGTACTGCTACAATCGGTGCTCAGAGGTCATCACCGCCAGTCGGAATGAACTCATCAACAGGATCATCACCTGCACCATTTAAACCTAGTGAGCCTAGAGGCTCAGCATGCTTTATCGTAATGCATAACAAAGTATATACTAATAAAAGCGGATGCAAGCACATACTGTAATTAAAATAACGTAAAAGACATGGATGCGTGCATGATCTTAAAACATTTCATCGTGTAATCATATCATAACATATCATATAAGACATGTCACATAATCTGAAAGAAAGCATAAGAGTCATATCAGTGGATGTGAGAAAAGTGTGACTGATCAGTCGTATAACCAACGTACGTGGTGTTGTGGTTCACCCGACCTTACCTCGAGATCCCTATATGTCACACATCTTGAAAACTGCCACTTCACCCGACCTTACCTCGGGATCCATAGGCAACTGTCACTTCACCCGACCTTACCTCGGGATCCATAGTCCCTGAAATCCTAAAATCATTCCTAAAAAACAGGGGATCCCTGGGCCCGGTTACCCGGTTAACTCCCATCGTAGACTTGCCACATCACTTCAATTCCTCTGGTTTTTAACTTAAAAAGAACATGCCTGGTCATTTAATAAAATCTCATGATGCGTGAATTTTCTTAAAGTCATGCAAATTAAATGCTTAGCCCGTTAATGGATAATTAATTCTTTTCTTTAAAACTTTTACGTACATAACATAATACATATATGATTAATTATGCATTTTAGGACTTCTACATTTTTCTACTTCGGTCAAGGATTGATTCCGGGGCCTGGCTCACTACTTCTAGACCAAACGTCGCTCTAAACTAGGCCGATGAAACGAAAGTTCACCGCTTTTTCCCATTTTTGTCTATTTTCTTTAAATTTTGATTTCTTAAAAAATAAAGACAAAAGGAACTAATTAAAATCAATTTTGACTTTTAAAAATCATTTTGGGACTTATTAAATCGATTTTGAATTTTAAAATCAATTTAAATCAATTTTGACATCAAAAGGCGGTTTTGACCAAAAGATCGATTTTGACCAAATTAAATTCCCAAAATTCGATTTTGACTTAATTAAAATTCATAAAGCCCTAATTTTGATTAAAAAACTTAAAATTAAACATAACTAAAATTATTTAAAAGGTTTGACTCAATTTGGACCTTCTGGATATTTTCTTTAAAATTGGACCTTCGACATATTAATAAAAATGACAGGTCCCTAAATAAAATAACTTGACCCCATTTTAAAATATTTGACTCGAGACTCGAAGAACCGATCCGGTCCAACCGAACCAGCCGAACCGGTTCAGTTAGACCGAACCATAGCAACATTAAGCCCTCTGCTGATTTCTGCGTTCGTTCTCCCTGCTCCGGGAACCACTGCTGGAGCCTTTCCGGATGGACCACCCGCAGTTCCAGGCAGTTCCAACGGTACCAGCCATGACCCATTTCGTGGACCAAACAGGGCGCACGATCGATGGGAAGGCGGCGCGCTGCGCAGAAAACACACAGCACGCGGTGTTCTTTTTCTAGCCACCGATTCGACCACTAACTCCCATCTTTGGACCACTACTAGCCCTCCCTATGACTCCCATGACCACCTAAGATCGATCCAAGGTCCCTTAGACAGCCCCTAAACCGAAGCCATGCACAAAAATAATCAAAACCGTGAGATGTAACATGAGACATGCATAAAACGTGAACCATGCTGTATAGATCCGAGGCATACACACAACATTCATGCATAATTTTCATAAATAAGGTTATTATGATTTAAATGGTAACAATGGAGTTGATATCACATGCCTGGGTTGAAGAAAATGTTAATCTGCGAGGTACGGACGTCGTAGGTGCGAGTTCGGGGCGCCGCCGGAATTTGATCGCCAAGCTCCTTCAATGGCTGTATAATTTTGAAACATTGTGTGCTGCTTGTGAGGGAGGGGGACGGCTGGTGCAAAGAAAGGAGGCTAGTTTTGTGTGTAAGATGTGTTTAAGAATTATGAAAGTGCCTATAATGACCCCTATAGATTTAAATTAAAAGGAAGTACAAGTTTGCCTTCTAATTAAATCAAAAGGTGTTTAAAACTCATGCTTGGGCTTTAATGGTTATAAAATTTCGAAATCTAGGCCTCCTTATAATTTAAAATTCCTTAAAACTCGATATGCCAGCCCGTATAGGCGAAAAACGGGTTCCCCCTCCAAAATAGTTATAAAAATCCTAATTTGCAAAAATATTTGCTTAAAATAAAATAAATTCAGTCTTAATATACCATAACTTAAAAATCTCAATTTATTTTCTTTGTGGTCGACCCTAATCTCGTCCACACGTCCGTATCTCAAGCAGACTGAAAATAACACATGCATACCATGCAACATAAAATCATAAATAAATCATATAATAAGGCATGTAATCATCTAAAAATATTTTTTCCCTAGTCATGCACCCATTTCTACGTAATCTGGATTTCGCGGCGTTACAATCTCCCCCCTCCTTATAGAAATTTCGTCCCCGAAATTAAGTTACGTACCGATAGCACGTCTGGGAGGCATACATGCACACCAAAACCTTATCATGTAAATCCAAGTGCATGACTAAGCGTCTAGTTTTAAAACTCTAAGGCCAAACTCATGCAAGGCTAAAACATGCAGCATGCAAACATAAACATAACTCAAAAATAAAACTCACAGACTGGTAGTGCGACTTCTGAGCTCCACGCAGCAGACAAGTACCCCACCAGTACCTGGCTCTGATACCAACTGAAACGAACCAGACTCTAGAAATTTTTTTTAGACATTTGCGGAAGCATAAACTTTAAATATGGCTCGTTCCCTTCTAAAATAATTTCTAAGTAATTTTCTCAAAATGCCTTATGCTTCGATAAAGGAATGTTTAAAAACGTCAAACATCCAACATCGTAAAATCATCGGGTAAAAAGAATACTGAAAGCAAACATATTATAAAATCCAGTATCTAAAACTGTAACATAACAGACTGAATCATAAAGGCGGTCACGGGGTACTGCTGCAACCGGCGCTCAGAGGTCATCACCGCCAGTCGTAATGAACTCATCAACAGGATCATCACCTGAGCCATTTAAACCTAGTGAGCCTAGAGGCTCAGCATGCTCTATCGTAATGCATAACAAAGTATATACTAATAAAAGCGCATGCAAGCACATACTGTAATTAAAATAACGTAAAAGACATGGATGCGTGCATGATCTTAAAACATTTCATCGTGTAGTCATATCATAACATATCATATATCATATAAGGCATGGCATATCGTAATATGAAAGAAAGCATAAGAGTCATATCAGTGGATGTGAGCAAAGTGTGACTGATCAGTCGTATAACCAACGTACGTGATGGTGTTGTTCACCCGACCTTACCTCGGAATCCCTATATGTCACACCTCTTGAAAACTGCCACTTCACCCGACCTTACCTCGGGATCCATAGGCAACTGCCACTTCACCCGACCTTACCTCGGGATCCATAGGCCCTGAAATCCTAAAATCATTCCTAAAAAACAGGGGATCCCCGGGCCCGGCTACCCGGTTAACTCCCATCATAGGCTTGCCACATCACTTCAATTTCTCGGGTTTTTAACTTAAAAAGAACATGCCTGGTGTCACGCCCCGAGACCGAGACTCGTGACATCGGCAATATTAAACAATTATAAAATTGTAAAATATTAAGCCATCATAGCATAGATCCAACCAGTCTATTAATAATCGAAATATAATCATTTTTACATCTGATAACCGGAGTCTGAATAACAGAGTGCTGAAGAGAAAATAAATAATTTACATTAATAACCTATACCAAGTCTTCACCAGCCCCAGAACATCTCTTGTTTGTCCTGTTCAACCTGTTCTTCGATTTTATCTGGGTGGGAGAAGTAAGGGGTGAGTGCTTGGGAAAACACTCAGCAGTGGGGGAAACCGTTCGAGCATAACAAGTACATATACAGATTCATATACTGTATTTGATCATCAGAATAGAGCAGAGCATATAACAGAGAACAGGTAGCACTGATAATTACTCGTGTCTATGGTTTTACTGATCAGTCCCAATTTTTACTCCTCTAAGGGGTCAGGCCATGAGTTACACCAAGTAACTCAGAGTGCGGAATAATCCGTAGACCCATATTACGACAGTAAAATCAAGTGCAAAACAGAGCTTGAACAAAACAGAAATCGGAATTGAAACATTGCTCGAACAGTATGGTCAAAACTAAATTTTTAACAAGAATAATACATAATATATCAATCAAATATATTTACTTAGCAAAAGCCCACTTAACAAAATCCAAAATTTGGATGAAATCTAGTACACAAATCGGGGTGGTTCGAAGTGCAGAAATGTCCAAATCCTTGTGAAATCTGATGCCCGAAGTCTGCTGAATCTCGCACAGTGCTGGGTTGAGACTTGCGTAGGGTTTTAACTAAGGAAATCTGATATATCTTCTGCAGGGCCTCAGCGTGAGATATTGCTCCTATTTCTTACTGAGAATTTTCGAATGGTGTGAGCAATTCTGTGGTCGTCATCTGGTATTTATAGGCGTAGAGGTGAGGAAGCCGAGAGTCTGTCATTAAAGGCCTTGAATTCCTGATTCCACGGCCATTACATCGACTGTTACAAGCGCAAGATTTAAGCCATGGAATTAAGAGTCTTAATTGGCCATTAATCCTCCCAATTTGGCCGTTACAGCGTGAAGTCTGCCTTGTACGCGTGAGAAAGCCTACGGGGATTCACGGGTGAAGTCTTCCTCACAGAAATCTGAGTTTTCATGGGGGCATCTGAATTGAATATGCTAGCGCACGCACAAATCTGAACTCGCGTTGTGAAGTATGAATTTGCGTAGTGAAGTCTGAATGTCGTGAAGTCTGATTCTGCGTCGTCACTGATCAGATCTCTCGTTGAGGCAAAAGCCTCTCGCTAAGTCTGAATAAAAAGCATCGCACAAACAGATTCCACAACCGCCGAACAATAGCGCTAAATAGCGCTCAACACCCTAAACGATGTCGCGCAGAACCCACTCGAGAAATCTGGACGCTACGCTAATCGCTAGAGAAATCTGAAGATCAGCGCTACAACGGATCTCACGCAACAGCGACCGCGCGCTACAGAAGGGTTGACTCGCGTTTACATCTGCCAAGACATCGGATCCCATCGATACGGCGTCGCATCCTTCCCGCACCACACCTATCAGATCTCTCGCTCGCTCATCAACAAACGACGTCGCATCTTACTTCCTCAAACGACGTCACTTTGTCTCACCAGCGTTCATCGCCGCTCCAACAGATCTCTCTTCACGCACCCGTGTGCCAACGCAAACAGATCTCTCCCCGAGAGATCTGTTTTGACAGACCCGATTTTTTTTTTCTGGGTTTTCACATCCCTCCCTCCTTAAAAGAAGTTTCGTCCTCGAAACTTTGGTTATCTTGATTATCAAAAAGGTATGGATATTGGCTGTGCATCTTTTCTTCCACCTCACATGTGGCTTCTCTCTCGGTGTGGTTGGACTACTGGACCCTGACATAAGAGATCGTTCTTCGTCTGAGTACTTGGTCCTTTTTGTCCACGATTCGAATTTGGACTTCTTCATAGTTCAGTCCTTGGGTCAAGTTTCCTTCCACAAGGAGTGGTCCTTCGTCAAGAACGTGGCTAGGATCCGCGATATATATTCTTATTTGAGAGACCGAAACTTTGGTTATCTTGATTATCAAAAAGGTATGGATATTGGCTGTGCATCTTTTCTTCCACCTCACATGTGGCTTCTCTCTCGGTGTGGTTGGACTACTGGACCCTGACATAAGAGATCGTTCTTCGTCTGAGTACTTGGTCCTTTTTGTCCACGATTCGAATTTGGACTTCTTCATAGTTCAGTCCTTGGGTCAAGTTTCCTTCCACAAGGAGTGGTCCTTCGTCAAGAACGTGGCTAGGATCCGCGATATATATTCTTATTTGAGAGACATGGAAGACATTGTGGATCCTTGACATACCGGGTGGTAAGGCCAGTCTGTAGGCAAGTGTTCCTACTCTCTCTAAGATTTTGAATGGTCCGACATACCGGGGATTTAGCTTTCCGGCCTTATCGAATCGGACTACTCCTTTCATTGGTGAAACCTTGAGATACACTTTTTCACCTACCTCGAAGGCCAATGGTCTTCTCTTTAAATCTGCGCAGCTTTTCTGTCGATCCTGGGCTGCCTTCAATCTTTCCTTTATAATGGCTACCTTTTTCATTGTCTCTTGGACAAGTTCAGGTCCTGAGATAACCTTTTTTCCAACTTCGTCCCAATACAGCGGCGACCGACATTTCCGTCCATAGAGGGCTTCAAATGGTGCCATCCCTATGCTGCTGTGGTAGCTATTGTTGTATGCGAACTCTATTAGGGGTAGATGTTTGCTCCAATTACTATCGAAGTCTAATGTGAAGGTCCACAGCATGTCTTCTAGGGTCTGGATGGTTCTCTCAGTTTGACCATCTGTCTGCGGATGATAAGCAGTACTGAGAGTAATCTTACTTCTCATATCTTCTTGGAAGCTCTTCCAGAAAAGAGATACGAATCTTGGATCCCTATCCGACAGAATGCTGGTTGGAACTCCATGCAATCTGACGATGTTGTCCATGTACAACGTAGCTAGCGTATCCAAGCCGTAGTTCATTCGGACAGGCAGAAAGTGCACGGATTTTGTTAATCTATCCACGATCACCCATATTCCATCGTGTCCTAGTTTTGTCTTCGGTAGACCGACTACAAAATCCATGGATATGTTTTCCCACTTCCATTATGGAATTTCTAGTGGTTGTAACAATCCTCCAGGTCTTTGATGTTCCGCCTTGACTTGTTGGCATACGTGGCATCTAGCAACAAAATCAGCAACATCTCTTTTTATCCCATTCCACCATAAGTGTTCTTTCAAATCTCTGTACATCTTTATACTTCCCGGGTGGATTGAGATTTTGGACTTATGTGCTTCAGACATCACTTCCTGACGGAGGTTATCGATGTCGGGTACACATAGTCGTCCGTTCATCCAAAGGATCCCATCTTGGTCTGTTCGGAAATCAGGCACCTCCCTTTCCTTGATCTGTTCTTTCAGCCTCATCAAGCTGGGGTCTTGATCTTGCTTTAGCTTGACCAATTCTCTAAGGCATGGTTGGGCTGAGATTGATGATAGTATCACCTTGTTCATATTCTTCCGACTTAGCGCATCGGCCACCTTATTTGCCTTTCCGGGATGGTAGTTGATCGTTAAGTCGTAGTACTTTAACAGCTCGAGCCATCTCCTTTCCTTCTAAGTGAATATGTACTTGAGACTTTGATAGTCGGTGAATACTTCGCACTTTGCCCCGTAGAGATAGTGTCGCATTTAGAGAAAAAACTATTGCAGCTAGCTCTAGATCATGGGTTGGGTAGTTGCGTTCATGCGTCTTCAGTTGCCTTGATGCATAAGCAATTACTCTGCCATCTTGCATGAGCACACACCCTAGTCCTTCTTTAGACGCATCACTGTAGACAGTAAAGCTTTTGTCCCCTACGGGCAGCGTTAGAACAGGGGTAGACGCAGCTTCATCTTTAGAGTCTCGAAACTTGCCTCACACTCTTCGTTCCAGTTGAACTTAGAGTTCTTCTGGGTGAGTCTAGTGAGTGGTAAGGCTATTGAAGAGAAGCCTTCTACGAACTTTCGATAATTGCCGGCCAATCCTAAGAAGCTTCTAACTTCTGTCATCGTCTTAGGTGCAGGCAGTCCATGATGGCTTCTACCTTCTTAGGATCCACTGATACACCTGCTTCCGAGATTATATGGCCTAGGAATGCCACACTCTTCAGCCAGAATTCGCACTTCTTGAATTTGGCGTACAGTTGTTTCTCTCGCATGGTTTGGAGAGTAATTCGGAGATGTTCCTTGTGGTCTTCTTCACTTGATGAATACACGAGTATATCGTCTATGAACACTACCACAAATTTGTCGAGGAACGGCTTGAACACGTGATTCATGAGGTCCATGAAGGCCGCTGGTGCATTAGTTAGACCAAATGGCATTACTGTGAATTCGTAATGACCATACCTTGTCCTAAATGCAGTTTTAGGAACATCCTCAGCCTTGATATTTAGCTGGTGCTATCCTGACCTCAAATCCAACTTGGAGAAAGTTGTAGCTCCCTTGAGTTGATCGAAGAGGTCGTCAATTCTTGGAAGTGGATACTTATTCATGATTGTGATCTTGTTCAACTCTCTATAATCGATACACAATCTCATGGTTCCATCCTTCTTTTTGACGAATAAAACTGGAGCTCCCAAAGGTGACACACTGGGTCTGATTTGTTTTTTGTCCAGCAGTTCTTGTAGTTGGTCCTTGAGCTCCTCGAGTTCAGCAGGTGCCATCCGGTATGGTTGTCAGGCCTCGTGCTCTAAACAGAGTAAAATCATACAAACACATGCGGAAGCTATAAAAAAGCGGGTAAAATTTTCGCTTTTGGCCTGATGGTTTAAAACAATGTAATTTAAAATAAAGCAATACTCAAAATATATATCCCAGTTTATAAAAACAACCAACAATATAGCATATAAAAACCAAAACATGTATCAGGCTCCAATACTGGATACAATAACGAAGCGCAGGGCATCCCCCTGACTAACTGATACATATATATATATATAAATATGCTATACGCAACTGGGAAACGCTAACCACCTCCTGGGACACCACCAGCTGGGTTATAACCACGACCAGCTGTAAAACCTGGGTTTCCTAAAACCAACACAAACAAGGAAACAAACCAAGCCCCAGAGGGACATGGGGTCAAACCCCAGTACGGAGAGCAACAGATATAGCTAAAAGAATGCATAATATAAAATGCAGATGCTATGCATGAGACACCGGATAACAACAGAAGGCTCGACCAACAAGGGAGCTAAGGAACTCAAGCACAGCTCCAAGAATCTGCAACAACAGTGGCCACGAGGTGTGTTCACAGTGTGGTAATGAGCCACTCGCTGTGACACTACACCCTAATACCAGATGCATCAAACAACTCAACATGCCGTTGCCTCACCCATGAACTGTGGTAGTTAACCACTCGGCGCATGGTGGCTAACGATCCCAGCAGGGAGATGAGAGTGCGGTATTGCCGCTCGCCCTCGCATCCTGGTAAGAATCAACAACAGCAATACAAGATACGAAACAATGGCTGCAACTAAAAAATATGAATGCAATATGGGAAATGCGTGTATGCATAAACATAGCAGCTAAAATCAACAGCAATCACATATACACACAGCAACATCCATATCAATGCACAAGCAGCCATCTAGCATTCAATCTCACGCCAATTCCCAGCTACTTCAAGCTCAGATCCGTACCTTATACTTTTGTGCAACAATTACCACAAAACAGGCCCGAGAGATCTGGATAGCAACCTGCTAAATACACAACACACAGATCTCAAAAGATGCACAAAAACTCACGACCAATTACAGAAGCTCACAGCTGGGAGCCACGCTCAACCAATGCAATTACTACCAAAACAACTTACTGGAAGCTTAAACCGAGGCTAGGAACAAGATCTCATCACAAGGGAACGAAGTTCTACCTGCACTACAAAACGCACAATCGGGCAGCAACTTCGCGTTCCTCAACTAGCCAACCACAGCCTCCAAAAGTGGTATAAGATGGAAGAGCTTCTCAAGAGGAATCCAACGCTACCTCGCACGTACCAAACAACGGCCGGAAACGATGGAAATTGTCGGAGAAAAGCTACGGTGAACAGTAACCTAGGGTTCGAAGCGAAGAACACAATCGAGGAATATTTCGCTAAGTATGGAATCTGGTGCTCGAAATCGAAGACCAAGTCTTCCTTAAATACATCTCGCAAAAGCTGGTTAAATTATCCACCGACATAACCAGCAGGCACCAATAAACCATCGGCTGATCGAACCCCGCAAGCATAATTCCCAAATACACAAAACGACGTCGTAGAACACTACCTACGACTGGTTCTCAACCAAAAGCTGGACAACCAGACGACTGGTTTAAACATCGCGGGAAATCTCCAAAAGCTGGTACCAGCCGCAACATATAAAACGCAGCGCTGCAACTAATCAAAACGGCGTCACACCGCTGACGTCATCAAATCTGGTTGATAACTCTCGTGCAATACCAGCTGCAAGCTACAGTAGCGCACAATCTCTCGCAGCTGGACAACCAGTCGCAACATCCAAACGACGACTTTTCCTTCTCTCGCTACAGTGATGTTGACCCGCATTGACATCTGCTTCGACTGAACAACCAGCTCTTACCACAAAACCAGCTTTCACCACAAAAACCAAAAATACGAAGACTTCCAGAATTGTTCCAAATGCTATTTCAGACCCGAAAATGCCAACCAAACTTACAAACAGAGATCTAAACCACCAAAAATATCTAAAAACCGATACATGCCAACAATTAAATCTTGATTACAAATCCAGGTCTCACATTTCTCCCCCACTAAAAAGGATTTCGTCCCCGAAATCAAAGAGCAATTCTGGCACAACAACACAGCAACAGCAAAATACAAACAGAACTCACCCAACACAAGGCCAAGAGTTCAAGATAACTGAGCAAACATATAACAACAACTAGGGAAGAAATACAACCAAAAGCTACAAACTACTGGAAATTTAGCTCAACAGCTACTCAAACAGATGCGGCCACTCGCGCTGCATATTTTCTTCCAGCTCCCAAGTAGCTTCTTCCCTTCCATGTTTGCTCCACTTCACCATTACCAACGGAATGGTTTTATTTCTCAGCTGTTTCTCTTTTCTGCCAAGGATTTGAAGGATATTCTTGATAGCTCAACGTCTGATCTAGCTCAACCTCGTCAGTTCCAAGCACATGAGACGGATCTGGCTCATACTTCCTCAGCATGGAAACATGAAAGACGTCATGAAGAGAAGACAACTCTAGCGGAAACAACAGTCGATACGCTAAAGGGCCAATCCTCTCAACAATCTCATACGGTCCGACGTAACGAGGGGCTAACTTTTCCTTGCGTCCAAAGCGCATTACACTATGAAACGGAGAAACCTTGAGAAATACACGATCACCAACCTGAAACTCAAGAGGTCGACGCCTCTTATTCGCATAACTGGCTTGGCGATCCTGGGCAGCTTTCATCCGCTGTCTAATAAGATCCACATGATCTTTCATTTGCTGCACAAAGTCAGGGGCAGATAGCTGCTTCTCCCCCACTTCTTCCCAACACACCGGCGATCTGCACTTTCTGCCAT
>KV014989.1:5497-17840 GCA_001598015.1 Dorcoceras hygrometricum | reverse complement strand
CGAAACGGAGAAACCTTGAGAAATACACGATCACCAACCTGAAACTCAAGAGGTCGACGCCTCTTATTCGCATAACTGGCTTGGCGATCCTGGGCAGCTTTCATCCGCTGTCTAATAAGATCCACATGATCTTTCATTTGCTGCACAAAGTCAGGGGCAGATAGCTGCTTCTCCCCCACTTCTTCCCAACACACCGGCGATCTGCACTTTCTGCCATACAAAGCCTCAAAAGGCTTCATTCCAATCGTCACTTGGTAGCTGTTATTGTACGAAATCCAACACAACAGCAGGCAACATATCCTCCAACGTCTGGATAGTTCGCTCAGATTGGCCATCTGTCTGGGGGTGATACGCGGTGCTCATCGCCAATCTGGTTCCCAAAGCTGTTTGCAAACTCTTCCAAAAACGGGAAGTAAACCTCGGATCTCGGTCAGAAACGATTGAAACAGGCACACCATGCAGTCTAACTACAAAATCAACGTACATCTTCGCCATCTTCTTCAACGATAAGGTCATCCCATAGGGAATAAAATGTGCAGACTTCGACAAGCGGTCTATAACCACCCAAATAGCATCGCATCCTCTGCTGGAACGAGGCAGATGCGTCACGAAATCCATAGCAATGTGCTCCCAATTCCATTGGGGCACTTCCAAACTCTGCAACAGACCACCAGGTCTCATCCTTTAGGCCTTAACCATCTGGAAATTCAAACAACGAGTAAAAAAACCAGCAAAGTCGCTCTTTAGGCCAGCCCACCAAAAGTGCGGCTTCAAAGCATGGTACATCTTTCGTGCACCAGGATGAACACTATTTCTGCTACAGTGCGCTTCCCGAAGGATCTCCTCCTTCAAGTCAATCAAATTGGGCACAACCAACCTGCCCCGGAAACGCAAACAACCATCGGGAGAGACAGAGTAATCTTCAAGTTCGCCAGCCCTGACTTTCAACTTCAACTCGTGGATAGACGGATCAGTCCTCTGAGCTGCTCGAAGGGTCGAAACAATCTGTGGCTCCACTTGAAACGATGAAACCACACGCAATCCTCAGCCGGGTAGAATCTCCAACCCGTAGTGTTAAGATGCTCCTGATCCTTAGAGATGTACAACGACGCAAGCATCTCACTAGCCTTCCTGCTCAAAGCATCGGCCACTACGTTCGACTTCCCAGGCTGGTACTTAATCTCACAATCGAAGTCCTTTAGCAGCTCCATCCATCGACGTTGTCTCATGTTCAAGTCAGGCTGCGAAAACAGATACTGCAAACTTTTGTGGTCGGAGTATACCACAAACTGCTCGCCATACAGGTAGTGACGCCAGATCTTCAACACAAAGA
The DNA here is from genome assembly GCA_001598015.1 of Dorcoceras hygrometricum. NCBI lineage: Eukaryota > Viridiplantae > Streptophyta > Magnoliopsida > Lamiales > Gesneriaceae > Dorcoceras > Dorcoceras hygrometricum. The sequence goes on along the minus strand of KV014989.1, from coordinate 16,507 downwards.
CCACTGCCGCTAACTCAAAATCATGGATTGGGTAATGAGTCTCGTGCGGTTTCAACTGCCGCGAGGCATACGCAATGACTCGACCATTCTGCATCAACACACAACCCAATCCATTGAGCGAAGCGTCAGAACAAACAACGAATCCACCTGTACCGGACGACAGAGCCAACACAGGCGCAGTATTCAACTTTTCCTTGAGCAGTTGAAAAGCATTCTCGCACTGCTCAGTCCATACAAATCTCTTGTCCTTCTGCGTTAATTGAGTCATCGGCTTTGCTATACTTGAGAATCCCTCAATGAAGCGATGATAATAGCCAGCCAGACCCAAGAAACTGCGAATCTCGGAAACATTCCTGGGACGCTCCCAGTTCAGAACGGCATCAACCTTGCTAGGATCCATCGAAATCCCCTCGGCTGAAATCACATGTCCCAAGAATACGACGCGATCCAACCAAAACTCACACTTAGAAAAATTTGCATACAATTGCTGGTCTCTCAGCGTCTGAAGGACAATACTCAAATGCTCCTTGTGCTCCAAAGGGGTCTTTGAATAGACTAAGATTTCGTCGATGAACACGATCAAAAACTGATCGATAACTCGCGAAAAACTCGGTTCATCAAATCCATAAAGACTGCAGGGGCATTAGTCAAACCAAACGGCATAACCAAAAACTCAGAATGCCCGTACCTCGTATGGAACGCAGTCTTCGCGACATCCGGATCTCTCACTCTCAGCTGATAGATTTCGTCGATGAACACGATCAAAAACTGATCGATAACTCGCGAAAAACTCGGTTCATCAAATCCATAAGACTGCAGGGCATTAGTCAAACCAAACGGCATACCAAAAACTCAGAATGCCCGTACCTCGTATGGAACGCAGTCTTCGCGACATCCGGATCTCTCACTCTCAGCTGATGGTACCCAGAACGAAGATCAATCTTTCAATACACCGCAGAACCTTGCAACTGATCAAACAGATCATCAATTCTCGGCAACGGGTACTTGTTCTTCACAGTGGCTTTATTCAACCGGCGAAAATCAATGCACATCCGCATTGAGCCATCCTTATTCTTCACAAACAGAATGGGCGCTCCCCACGGTGACATACTAGGTCGAATAAAACCTTTCTCCAGCAAATCATCTAACTGTACCTTGATTTCTCTCAACTCCGCAGGCGCCAGACGATAAGAAGCACGTGAAATTGGAGCTGTGCCAGGCACCAGCTCTATGCTGAAGTCAATCTCCCACCTCGGAGGAAACCAGGAATCTCCTCCGGGAACACATCCGGGAAATGTCGCACCACGGGAACGTCTCTAAGCTGAACACGGGAAGAAGAAGATGCATCCAAATCATAGATCATAAAGCCAGCATTTCCCAAATACAAAAAGCTAAACATCTCCATCGCTGAGACCAACGGGATCTTCGATCTAGAATCCTGGTCGTAGAAGTCCCACTTCTCGCCAGACAAAGGCCTAAAACGCACAATCCCATGAAAGCAGTCCACGGAGGCCCTATAGTTGGACAACACATCCATCCCAACGATGCATTCGAAATCCCAAAGCATCAAACGGATCAAGTTCGCTAACAGGACATGCTCACCAAACCGCAACTCACAATCCAACAAAACCTCCTGGGAGAACAAGCTCACACCGCCAGGGGTAGACACGGAAACAGCATCGTGCAACGAAATGGTACACAGACCATGCTCAACAACAAACGAATCAGAAATAAACGAATGCGATGCACCGGTGTCAAACAACACATGCGTAGGAAAATAAAAAACAAGGCAAGTACCTGCGATCACCCGACTCGGTGTCTCCTCGACCTGCTCTCTAGTGATGGCGTTAACCTGAGCATGTTGGGGTCCAGAGAAGAAAGGCTGAGACGACTGCCCAAAGCGCGAAGGGCCAGGCTGCTGAAACGGCCTAAAATGAGTCTCACCCAATCTGGGCTGCTGAAACTGCTGAGAAAGGCCCCTAGACTGACCTCCACGACCCTGAGGATGGGCCGCGGTCTGCTGTAATCCAGCTGACGGACACAATCTCGCAAAATGCCCGTACTGACCACAAAGGTTGCATGAACCCTGCACACCTAACCACTGAGTGGAAGGATGCTTTCCACCGCAAAAGCCTCAAAACTCAGTCCGAGATCCACTACTACTCGAACTGCCTGAACCAGAAGAGCCAGAACCTGACTTCTTCTTGAACTGCTGACCTCGGGGTCGAAACCTCTGACGGCCAGACTGCTACGCCACCTGTGGCTGCTGCTGCTGCTGGGGCTGATAGGCTGACTGGGAGGACTGAGAAGACTGTGCTCCCTGAATAGCAGGACGACCACCCGGCGCTGCCTGCTGCCTACGAGCACGATGACTACGCAAACCTTCCTCGATGTCGATGGCACAGTCCACAGTCTCAGCGTAAGTCTTGGGCTTACTAGTCAAAACCAACTGATATAACTCTTCTGTTAGGATAAAATTTATAGTTTTGGTGATAACAAAATAGAACAAGTTAAATCTGGCGTTGACAATAGGAAAGGAGGAACCAATCGTCAGGATTGTTGTTTATATTCAGACGCAAGTATTTGTACCAGAAACGACGGCGTATTGAAGTAAATCAACCAGAAGAGAGCTACAGTAGTTTGTTTGAATCAGTCGCAGGATAGTTTGTGTATCCAGACGCAGTGAACAGTGGTTTGTGAATCCAGACGTAGTGTACAGTGATTTGGATATGCAGGGAATAGTGGTTCAAATATTGTGTATCCAGACGCAGTGAACAGTGATTGAGTATCCAGACGAGAGCTACAGTAGTTCGTTGCAACAGACGAGACATCGTGTTTTGGTTACCCAGACGCAAGCTACAGTGCCTTTGTAATCAGACGCAAGTACTTGAATAGTAACATGTGCAAAACGATGTCGCTTAAATAAATTGAAGCGACACCGTATTGATTCCAGTCGCAAGCTATAGAAGCGCAATAACCAGACGAGAGCTACAGTGTTTTATCTAACCAGTCGTTGGGTCATACAAAGAACCAGGCGCTGGAAAATCACACGTGGAAACCAGTCGGGGTATACTTGGAAGTATTTTCCAGTCGCAACATTTGAAGCCACGATGAAGATAATTGGATCTGGTTATCAATGTAATTTCAGGTGCAAGTTTAAATTGATTCAAATACGATCGTATACTCAAAATGGAAAATATCATCAGGATCGTACTATTGCCTGGAATTAAGGAGACAAGGTAGGTACTATTTTGGGTAAATAGTACGATGTACAGAGGCCGTTTTTCATTGTTTGCACAGAAATGGAAATACGACAAATTGGCTCTGTCAATGGGATTTTTACCTTGTAGTGGAGCAGGAATTACGGTGTACAATTTTGGCAGCAATTCAAACGGGATTTATTTTCCTTTGAAGAATTTATAAGAGACCACGTTCTAAAGAAGGACGTCCGGTTAGAGTACGTGTCGACGGAGCAACAAGTTGCTGACATCCTCACAAAGCCTCTGCCAGACGCTAAGTTTTCTTATTTTAGAAACATTTTAGGTCTCCTTGAGCTGCCTTGATTGTATGTGCACTAACAGTTGCAGGTTGAAAGCCATTGTCTACATTAGCTACCGGTATCTTGTTCAGGAGGAACAGTAGCCTACCAGTCGAGGAGACAACTTGCGTTGGGACTACCAATCGTCTAGTGTACCAGTCGCAAGGTACCAGTCGCAGGTATGTACCAGTCGCAGGGGGAACCAAGATCTGGATTGTTAAGTGTGACGTCGACTGAATATGTTGCGTCTGGACACCCAGACGTTTCATATATACAGTTGATACTTATTTGTGACCAGATTTTGCCTACCTGGCGATATATTAAAATTCCAGCTGCAAGGTTATTAAACCAGACGCAGCAGTTGTGACTTATTAAATTTTGGCGCGCGTTTCTACGATTAAAATATTTATTTTGCACTTTGAAAAATACTCTGTTTGATTAAAAACTATATTGCAAAATCTTTTACACAGTACTGTTGAAATATTTTGAAAATCTTTTCCAAAAACAGTACGCGTCGCTCGATGACTGACACATGTCTTTGTCATCATTCCAACAGTCACATCTACACCGTTCCCAACCTTTTTAACTTTTCGTATTCCATATATATATGATGGTACACTGTTCGTTGTCCCCTACCTTGAAATATTTGTTCTCTCGTACTCTCGAGCTTTCTCTGTGTAGGCCTTCGCAATTAAATCTCTTTTCAGGCAATCTCTTCTCATAATATTTGGAAATGGCATCCTCGTTGATCAACCGTAGCCACCACATCGATTTTGACTCCGTATTTCGCTTTGACGACGCCGAAATGGTACAGATGTTTGAATCTCTGATAACTACGGGGTTGAAGGAGTTCTTGGGGTGTCCCGCTATCTTCTACGAAAATGCTCTTACCGAGTTCTTTGCCAATGGTTCCGTGAGGGATGGCTTGATTGTCAGTACCATCGGTGGAATAGCTGTTGAGATTAGTGAATCAGTTTTTGTTGCAACGTTTGCGTTACCGACGGAGGGACTGACAGACCTATCAGAGGTGCCCAGGAATTTCATATCTGATGCGCAAAGCCTTTTCTCAGTATCTGAAAAAGAGGTTAGTATTTCTTTCCTGAAAAAGGAAATGAAGATGCAATATCGTATTTTAAGTGATATTTTAGCGAGTCTCTTTTCGTTAAAGCTGGGTCATTCGATGCGGTAACTCGTGATCAATTCTTATTAATGACGGAAATCACGTTCGACGTGAAAGTCAATTGGGGGAGTCTTCTGTTCAGAGTGTTAAAGGAAATGGTGACTCCTGATTCCCGACAGGCAAAGGGTTACGCCATTCAAATATGTGTTTTGTTGAAGAACATACCAGGACTGGAGCTTGGTGAATCAAAAGCATTTCCTGCTCCTCGAATTTTGAATGAGAAGACTGTTCACAGAATTGTTTCAGTTAATGAGAACGTTGGGGTAGAAGAGGTGGCTGAGGCACCTCGGGCAAAGAAAACTCCAGTGAAGAAAATCGTGTCAAAGAAGAGACCAGCAGCCCGTGATGCTGAGGTGGCTCCAGTTATCACAAAGAAAAGGACCACCAAAAGCAAACCAGTCGCCGCAAGACGAATATCATTGGAAAAACAAGTTGAGGATAGCTCTACTTCTGATCAACCAGTCGAAGGAGTTGCGACTGGGGAGCAAATACCAGCTGCGGAGGATGCTACTGAGGATGCAGATGCAACTATTAAACAAGTTCTTAATCAATTGGACTTAGTATTTGAGAAACCAGATGTTGCACAAGGTGGTCTAGTTGAAACTTGGTTTGACAAGGCCTTTGATGAGGAATTTGAGATTGCAGATAGAGAAAGGCAGGATACTGAGGAGGAAATAGTTGGTTTTGAGAAAGGAACCAGTGCAGGGGAACAGCCCCCAGCTTCCAAAAACGGGGCGGACGGAACTAATGATGATGAGTCACTATCCATTGAGGAGCATCAGGCTCGAATACCATTCAATGCATCACTTCCTTCCACCCTTGATCCGCCTATTACTCAAATCAGATTTGGCCAAGGGATTGAGTTTCGAGACGTTGATGCATACGCCTAATCTGCCGCGGATTGATATTTCTGATAAGGGTAAAGGGATCTTAGTAGAGGATGATATTCAGGGGCATCCGGTCCGAGAAACCTTTTCTCTCATTTGTGCTGATATTGAGTTTTTGATTGCGTTGCGAGAAAAGGTGATTGAAGATGTGTCCATTTTTTTAAGTTCTTTCAGCTTGAGGAAGTTAGCATCTCTGCAATCGGAAGATATCTTTGCCAAAGAAGGGCAAGTTCTCTCATGGGCAGAAACAGATTCGAGCTATGTTGCCATTCAGAGGCGGCAATTCATAATTGCTAAATATAGGGAACTGCTTCTCCGCAAGTTCAATGATGCCAGGTGGAAGAACTTTGTCTCTGGTACGCCCACTTCAGCGATTGATCTGAAAGTGTTGAATCTACTGAGTGCTGCTCATCTCTTTTCTTTGAAAGATCTGTTGAGGAACATGAAAGCGCACCAGCTGGAGTGGACACGGCCTTCCAGTTCGAGTTTGTTTGAGGGGTCTATCATTGATCGAGGTTACTTCATCCCTGTAACTCACCGGTCTATCTTTTCAAAGTTTTGGATCCGTGCCAAAATCATGGTTGATGGTTCATGGCTTATTCTGGAAGGGGTTGATTACTGGCGACCTATCTCTACACCGGTCAACTCCAGCCATTGGGAGGCGCTGCCCCAACGACCTTATATTGATGATCTTGCCCCTCTCTGCGTCCTTGTAGAACCTGTCCAAGATATTGATTCCAGGCCTTCTCTATCAAGGGCACTTCGTGTTGTTTGGGCTGAGATATGTATGGAAGCCATCCAATTTTCTATCCTTGGCTGCTTGCGACCAGTGTGTCAGGAGATAGTTGTATATAATTTAGGGGTTGAGAGGATCCCCGACTATCTGCTCGATGATTTTGAGAAGGGTGTACATACAGATTGTTTTGTTGGATATTTTGATGCTTCGTGTGTTCAGCCTGCTATCGAGACAATTTCAGGGATTGAATCTTCTTCTTCAGGTGCATCTACAGTCTACCGCTCATCGTCTCCTATTTTGTAGGAAGTGAATTGATATTCACCTGGATAGAGCTGCAGATACTCAGACTTCTCTTCCCACTGCTTCTGTTGATCTCTCCTCTCTTCTGGATGTTCTACAAGCTTCTCTCTGTCAGCGTATGGATGATGCTAATAATGAATTTTTATCTCGACTCCATAGCACTGAGCGAAGTCTTCAAACCTCTCTGGGTCACCAAAATGACTACTTACGACGTCTAATAGAGGGTGAGAGACAAGAAGGCCAAACTCAAGATGATATTCAGTTGCTTCGTTTAAATGAACTGAGAAAATATGTTATGGCCCATGATGTTAAAGCTGGTACAGATTCGTTGTATGTCAGGAACAAGCTCAATGCGCTTGATGCGAAAGTTCTTTTGTTGGACGGGCAAATAGCTGCTATGCGGAATGACCAGTTAGAATTTCAATCAAAAATAGCCGCAGATATTCTTAGCCTTTCCACCCAAATTAGTGACATCGCCGATTTCATACGAGGTGGTGATGCCAAAATGGGGAAATAGGCAGTAGCAGCCGTCGCCCTCTGCCTGCTTCTCAACCATCTTCTCATGTTCAAGGCAGTGCTGTGAGAACACAAACTTTTCCACCAACGACTGGAACTTTTGCAGAGAGATTTGAGCGGGCGCGGAGACACATTATAGAGAGTGGACAAGTTATCAGTACAGAAGAGTCCACGGAAAGAGTCATTGAAGCAGATAGACAGGAGTCTGATAGGCTTGAAAGAGAAAGAGCCAGAGAAAGGAGAGAACGTAGACTAAGCAGAAGTGGAGCTTACAAAAGGAGAAGAGGATAGAATTGGTGTTAATTTCTTTTGTACAAACCTTATGTACAATTCTATCTGTTTAATGAAAATTTGCATTTCAGCAGTTCGTGTGCAATTTATTTTTGCCTATCTATTTATCGCGGCTGCCGAAGTTTTGTCATCACCAAAAAGGGGGAAATTGTTAGGATAAAATTTATAGTTTTGGTGATAACAAAATAGAACAAGTTAAATCTGTCGTTGACAATAGGAAAGGAGGAACCAATCGTCAGGATTGTTGTTTATATTCAGACGCAAGTATTTGTACCAGAAACGACGGCGTATTGAAGTAAATCAACCAGACGAGAGCTACAGTAGTTTGTTTGAATCAGTCGCAGGATAGTTTGTGTATCCAGACGCAGTGAACATTGGTTTGTGAATCCAGACGCAGTGTACAGTGATTTGGATATGCAGGATATAGTGGTTCAAATATTGTGTATCCAGACGCAGTGAACAGCGATTGAGTATCCAGACGAGAGCTACAGTAGTTCGTCGCAACAGACGAGACATCGTGTTTTGGTTACCCAGACGCAAGCTACAGTGCCTTTGTAATCAGACGCAAGTACTTGAATAGTAACATGTGCAAAACAATGTCGCTTAAATAAATTGAAGCGACACCGTATTGAGTCCAGTCGCAAGCTATAGAAGCGCAATAACCAGACGAGAGCTACAGTGTTTTTTCTAACCAGTCGTTGGGTCATACAAAGAACCAGGCGCTGGAAAATCACACGTGGAAACTAGTCGGGGTATACTTGGAAGTATTTTCCAGTCGCAACATTTGAAGCCACGACGAAGATAATTGGATCTGGTTATCAATGTAATTTCAGGCGCAAGTTTAAATTGATTCAAATACGATCGTATACTCAAAATGGAAAAGATCATCAGGATCGTACTATTTCCTGGAATTAAGGAGACAAGGTAGGTACTATTTTGGATAAATAGTATGATGTACAGAGGCCGTTTTTCATTGTTTTCATAGAAATGGAAATACGACAAATTGGCTCTATCAATGGGATTTTTACCTTGTAGTGGAGCAGGAATTACGGTGTACAATTTTGGCAGCAATTCAAACGGGATTTATTTTCCTTTGAAAAATTTATGACAGTTGCAATCGAACCCTATAAATACAAGAAGATGGATTGAAGAAACCATCCTTCGCCATTTTAATCTATTGCGGTCACGCTTTCAAAATCCATCTAGAGCTTACACTTTGTTGAAATCACTCAAAAAGGCTCATAAGACTCGAAGAACATTCAAGTGTTGATTTTCATAGATAAATCCTTCGAGTCCATTCTCTGGTTCATCCTGTTGAATCATCGAGTTTCTTTGTTTAGAAACCATAGAATTTTACAGTACTCATATGTTGTATACATTGTCATATCCGTTTGAGTCTGTAACGAACTGTCTTTGTGAAGAAGTTCGAAAAACATACAAGGGTTGTAAACCAGCAGCTGCGTCTGCTTGGATTGTTGTTGTGAGATTCTAGGAGTTCTCGTAGCTGCGAGTTACGGGATCGGGTGTTTGTAGAAGGACTACTCTCATCAAATCTTCTAGTGATACCTTCCGAGGAGGAAGAAGGGGAGACGTAGGACATTGAAGTCCGAACTTCCAGAAACAAATTCTTGACTCTATCTTTTACATACAGCATTTATTTATTATTTCTTTTTCACTGTTCACAAGTTAATCGGTTTTATTCCGCACTTTTAAAGTTAACCGAGAAACTTGCATAAAACTGAGATACCTTAAGTCTGGTAACTCGGACTTAAGTTAAGCCTTGTGTTGCAAAACATTTTAAAAGATTTCAAAAATCTAAGGAGTTCATTCAACCCCCCCTTCTGAACTCCTGTTTATATATTGATCCTATTTCTGGGACCATCATCTTCATTCAAGCCCTCAAGAAATCGAGTCCGCTTGGCCCTCTCCCGGCCAGAAACATGGGAAACGTATGCCAACAGAGAAGAGAACTTCCTAGCATACTCCCGAACAGTCATGGAACCTTGCTCCAGATGGTCGAACTCCCGCTCCCGGGCGTTCACATAAGACTCGGGCACATACTCCTGCCGGAAGCTCTCACAAAAACTGTCCCAAGAGATCCCAACACCGGTCTCTAACAAGGTACTCAAAGCGCCTCGCCACCAGCGCTCCGCCGCCTTCCTGAGCAAGAGGGTCGCTAAACTCAGCCGAAGATCATCATCATACTGCACCCGATTGAAAAGACCAATTATATTATGGAGCCACGAGTCTGCATCCTCACTGGACTCGTCACCATTAAAGACTGGAGGATTCATCCGCTGAAACCGTGCTATAACAACATCCATCCGCTCCACTGGGGGAGGCAAGTCACCAACTTCCTCCTCCTCATCACTAACACGAGTATGACTACGGGCACTCCGCCTATCCTCATTCTGTCCTGCTGATTCCTCAAACTGCCCCCTAACTCTACCACGACGTCTAGGCGGCATCTACGAAAACACTCAACAAGATCAAGCAAAACAGAACAGATACGGCATAGATAGCATATAACACAGAAATATGCAGCACGTAGTCACATAAACAAGCACATACAACACACCACACTGTGCCTAGACTCGAGTGTGATCAAAGAAATTGAGATTATCCCAGCTTAAGCTCTGATACCAAAAATGTCAGGCCTCGTGCTCTAAACAGAGTAAAATCATACAAACACATGCGGAAGCTATCAAAAAGCGGGTAAAATTTTCTCTTTTGGCGTGACGGTTTAAAACAATGTAATTTAAAATAAAGCGATACTCAAAATATATATCCCAGTTTATAAAAACAACCAACAATATAGCATAAACATGTATCAGGCTCCAACTACTGGATACAATAACGAAGCGCAGGGCATCCCCCTGGCTAACTGATACATATATATATAAATATGCTATACGCAACTGGGACACGCTAACCACCTCTTGGGGCACCACCAGCTGGGTTATAACCACGACTAGCTGTAAAACCTGGGTTCGCTGAAACCAACACAAACAAGGAAACAAACCAAGCCCCAGAGGGACATGGGGTCAAACCCCAGTACGGAGAGCAACAGATATAGCTAAAAGAATGCATAAGATAAAATGCAGATGCTATGCATGAGACACCGGATAACAACGGAAGGCTCAACCAACAAGGGAGGTAAGGAACTCAAGAACAGCTCCAAGAATCTGCAACAACAGTGGCCACGAGGTGTGTTCACAGTGTGGTAATGAGCCACTCGCCGTGACACTACACCCAAATACCAGATGAATCAAACAACTCAACCTGCCGTTGCCTCGCCAATGAACTATGGTAGTTAACCACTCGGCGCATGGTGGCTAACGATCCCAGCAGGGAGATGAGAGTGCGGTATTGCCGCTCGCCCTCGCATCCTGGTAAGAATCAACAACAGCAATACAAGATACAAGGCTGAAAAATACGATACACAAGGGATCTGAAATGTGCGTGAACAAATGCGTGTATGCAATTCACATGAAAAAGCTAGCATAAACACCAATGCTCAGCAAGCAATACACAGATAGGTTCACCGAAACATCCCAGCAGC
>KV014988.1:17129-37394 GCA_001598015.1 Dorcoceras hygrometricum | reverse complement strand
ATATCGTCATTTGGACCCGGGCCCGTTGGGCCGGTCCAAGTCCATCATTAAGTTTATTTATTTAGACTTAATGACTTCATTGACAAGACTTGATATATTTTGCATAACCCTAACCCTAAAACCAGCCGCCCCTCCCTCCCTCTCTCACGCCGCCGCCGCCGTGCGCCGCCGTCGCCGCCGCCAACTTCGCCGGAAAACGTTCCGGCCTAGTTTTTGGAGGAGAATCCGTTCGTGCTGATCTCGTCAGGGCTTCTAGTGCAGCCTGACGAAGGAGTCTCGGATCTGGTCGTGGACCGGATTGGCGTAAACTACCGCAATCTACCGAGAAGAGCCGGGTTCTTGTAATACCGGTTGGAGCCAGGCACAAGTGCCAGCGAGGTATTCATCTTTGAACACCCTATGTATGACGATTATTGAATTGTCTGATTTTTCGTATTGAACGTCTCCCGGTATTTTACTGTTCTTCCGCTGCCTCGCCGGGGGCGGATCCGGATCCCCAACATAGGGTTCCAAGCTGATTGAACTTCTGAGCTGGTTCATATAGGGTTGCAGTCCGAGCAGGATTTCCTACCGAAGTTGGGTTAGGTTGCCGAGCTGGTCGGGCTTTCTAAGCTGGTTCAGATAGGGTTGCTGTCCAAACAAGATTGCCAACCTATGTTAAGCTTAGGGTGCCGAGATGGTAAGGATTTATGAGTTATAGGGTTGCTGTCCGAACAGGATTGCCAACCTAAGTTATGGTTAGGGTGCCAAGCTAGTCAGGCACTCTGAGCTAGTTTAGATAGGGTTGCTATCTGAACAAGATTGCGAACCTAATTTGAACTTAGAGTGTCGAGCTAGTGGTTTGAGCTGGTTCAAAAAACATTGTGTCCGAGCAGGACAAAGTTGGATTTAGGGTGCAGAGCTGGTCGGACTTTCTGAGCATCTTCAGATATAGTTACTATCCTAACAGATACAATATATCCACGTATTTGGTATACAAGACAACATCATTGAGAAAAACTATTCTTTATTCATATAAGGAAAAAGATTATCATACTAAATATAAACAGAATAATGTCAAAAGGAAAATAGATGAACTCACCTATGCATTGTATTTTCTTCACTTGTTGGATACTTCCCTCCTTCTATTGAAAGGTCAGGGCTGCCCTGTCCCAGCCAGAACTGACTCTTACCTCGGGATCATGTTGGATGGTTCGTTTTTAGCTCATGATATAGATGATAAATTCATTCGTGGTGTGACCATAGTCTTCATGGAAGTCACAATATTATCTGATCTTGGGTTTTGAGGCTCACCATCACTGCCTCAAGGTCTTTGTACCAATATTTGCTCATCACAGATCTCCAAGGCGTGCACTTATATTGACTTTCAAAGGTGTGTAGGCTGCAAATTGCTCCAGTAGAGTTGGGGGGTCATGACAATTGCCTCGGTAAACTATTTTACCTATTCTGTCTTCCTTAGAATCCTTAGCTAGAGTTTTCTAATCATTCCTCAGAGCTGTCTGCACTTTTTCCTCGTTGAGGTACTTCTCAGCTCGAAGCAAAGAGATCATCTAAAAGTTTTGGGGGCTTATTTACAAGGGCCTGAAGAAGTCTCCCACCGTCAAACCTTGAGTGAAGGCACCAGCTAGCAAATCCTAGGTAGCATATGTGTAGGACCGAGCGCGATCATGTAGGACCGAGCGCTTGCCGCTTTACCAAAAGCTATAGCTGGTGGTAACGGTGCAACTCCAATTTTTTAAACCGTATAGCAACACAAGCGCCACGGTTCGATCGCTCTACCTAGCAGGGGCAATTATTGTACTTGGTAAAGCGGCAAGCGCTCGATCCTACAATTGGTATCAGAGCCAAGGTCACAGGTTCGATTTCCATTGATTTCAAGGAGTGCAATTATTGGAAGGGGGATTGTTGGAGTGCAATAATTGCCCCTGCTAGGTAGAGCGATCGAACCGTGGCGCTTGTGTTGCTATACGGTTTAAAAAATTGGAGTTGCACCGTTACCACCAGCTATAGCTTTTGGTAAAGCGGCAAGCGCTCGGTCCTACAATATGACAGTTCAATGATTGTTTTATTGAGCATTTGATATAATCCCATAGATTTCTCTATTCTTTTGTTTAACATTGAACAGATTCAACGCTATCACGAGCTGCTTCTTATTACTAGCAAACTGATGGAGAAATGTCTTACTGAAATCCTGGAAGCACTTAATATCCCGAGCTGGGAGAAGGCTGAACCACTGCTGGGTGGATCGGAGTAGAGTGGTCGGGAAGACTCTGCACTTGATAGTGTCTGGACTTTGATGCAGCAATGTGGCATTTTCAAACGTAGAAAGATGCTTCTCGGGATCTCCGGTGCCATGGTACTCCCCACATTAGGGAACTTGAAATGTTGGGGGAGTTCAGTAACCAGTACCTCAGCTGTGAAAGGGACAATTTGGCTTGATAGAGGTGGGGATCAGCACGCATCTCCCTCAAGCTCTATGCCTCTTCTCTCAGCCTCCTCATCTCTTCCAACTGTGCGTCTTGGTTGGACTGAGAGGAGTGTTCTATTCCTCCTCGTGGTGGTCCTCAAATTTCAGAAACTCTTCTAAAGTGTGATCGGGAATGGGTTTTTGAGAATAAGGTGTATATTGTTTCTGTTGATAATGCAAGTGCTATGATTCTAAGATTAAATACATGAACGAAGATTTCTTAAAACTAAAAAAAGCTTGTTTGTGGGGGAAACTATGTCATGTTCGGTATTGTGCACATATTTTAAATCATAAAGGTTAAGATGGACTCAATGAAATTAAGGGATTGGTCATTTATTCGTTAGAGTGTGGATTTCATTAGAAGAACGGATGCCAGACTCATTCAATTTGCCGAAATTTTTGAGCAATTGGAACTACCAGAAAGGACATTGGTTGATGATTGTAAGACAAAATGGAATTCAACTTATGAGATGTTGAGTATAGCAATTGCTTTTAAAAAAAAAGTTTTCCTAGATTTAAAGATCTAGAACCAAGTTATTCCAACCGAAGAGGATTGGGAGAAGTTGCATAATGTATTTTCAATTTTAAAAATATTTAATAATGCAACAAATATAATTTCTGGAAGTGAGCATCTTACTGCCAACCTTTCTTTAAATGAAGTGTTCTGAGTCAAAGTAGTCTTGGATGAGAAATCTTGTGATGAGGAAGAATTCATTAGAAACATGGTGCAACCAATGAAGGAAATGTTTGATAAACACTGGGGTGTGTTGGAGCTAATTTCAGAAGTTTTGGTGAAGACAACGAAAAGAAAAAGAGATTAATTGGCTCAAAGGTACAAGATCTGGACAAAGCTTACATCGATGGACATAAAAAACCAGATCGTAGATCATACCAGATCGGATTTCGTATACAAGCTTGAAAAGGCGGTGTATGGTCTGAAACAAGCTCCCAGAGCTTGGTATGATACTCTTTCCAAGTTTCTTATTGATCATGATTTTGCTATTGAATCTGTAGACTAGACACTGTTTAAATTTTCAAGAATGATCATGTCTTGCTCGTACAGATCTATGTCAATAACATTATATTCGGCTCAACTAATTCCAAGCTTTGCGATAAATTTTCCAAGCTGATGCAGGATAAATTCGAGATGAGCATGATGGGGGAGCTCACATTTTTCCTAAGCTTACAAGTGAAACAGCTTGAGGATGGGATATTCATCAATCAAGCCAAATATACCAAGGAACTTCTGAAGAAGTTCGGTATGAAAAATTGTTCGACATAAGCTACTGCAATGAGTGCTTCCATCAAGATGGATAAAGACGAATCTGGAACTTCCGTTGACGTAACAATGTATCTTGGGATGATTGTACGTGATAGGATCAATATGGATCGAAAACAGCCTTAGGAGTTCAGAAGGGGGGGGGTTGAATGAACTCCTTGGATTTTTATTTTCGAAACCTTAAAACAAATTTTACAAGCGCCTTGCTAAACTCAGATATGTGTTACCAGATCTGAGGTATCTGAGTTTCAAATCTGATTTCTCAACTAACAGTAGTTGTGCGGAAATAAGCCAATTAATCAATGAACAGTGCAAATGTAAATAAATGCTATAAGTAAAATTATACAGTTCAAAGATTTGTTTCTGGAAGTTCGGATATCAAATTCTACGTCTCCCCTTCTTCCCTTGCAGGAAGGTATCACTAGAAGAATTTGATGCACACAGCTTCTGTCTACACCCAGTCACCGATCCTCGCTCAAGATGAACTCCTAGCTATCTCCAACTCGCGCAGATACACTGCTGATTACAAACAACTTGATTTCTCGAACTGCTTCACACAGCAAGTTCATTACAGACTCAAAAATGGATATTACAATGAAATACGATGATATTGAGTAATGTAGATCTTCTGGTTCTTTTATCAACAAGAACTGTTTACAAATGTAAACCAGAAGATAACTCGAAGGTTAAGAACTATGAAGGCTGAACTTGAATGTTCTTCGAGTTGTAATACTGGACTTAGAATATATTTGCAATGAAAAATTCCAGTGAGTATTTGAGAGCTTTTTGATAACAAAGAATAATCGTTTTGAATCACTGATAGCGAAGAGGAGCAGAAGACAAAGAAGACTTCTTCAGTTGAATTCTTCAGCTTTTATACTCTTTGTCTTCAACGATCAATAAATGTAGCCAATAGAGATAAGCTCCTTAGCATATCTTCATCGTATCATAGCATTTATGCTCCATTAATACCATGCAAAAGGTAAACTGCGCTTGTCAGGGCTAAATTGACTTACATACCAAAGCTGGTAATCATCGTATCAAGCATTCTGCGTACTGTGCAATTTTACCCAAAATAGCTCCGATCTTGTCTCCTTAATTCCAGGCTTTTACGCGATAAAATCATGACCGTTGATTCTCCTCAAATAATATTTTTATAACATCTGAGGTGGTTCGAAGCTCTCTGCTGTTTTGATAGAGAAGTCTGAAGTATTTTCCTTTCGTGAAGTGTTGTAGGCTCTCTTATCATTTTGTCATCATATCTGAAATATCTCCGTAACCTTGTCATGTATGAAATGTTAGTGAGTTCTGAAAGTGCACTGTTCCTAAGTCTAAATCAAACAAGTTTGATAACCTCAAATCTTATGTACTCTGCTTGAGTCAATATAACGGTCATGACCGTTGATTCTCCTCAAATAATATTTTTATAACATCTGAGGTGGTTCGAAGCTCTCTGCTGTTTTGATAGAGAAGTCTGAAGTATTTTCCTTTCGTGAAGTGTTGTAGGCTCTCTTATCATTTTGTCATCATATCTGAAATATCTCCGTAACCTTGTCATGTATGAAATGTTAGTGAGTTCTGAAAGTGCACTGTTCCTAAGTCTAAATCAAACAAGTTTGATAACCTCAAATCTTATGTACTCTGCTTGAGTCAATATAACGGAATATGTTACTGAGATGTCTGAATACTTTCAACTCTGAAAACCTGACCCGATATCTGAATTAACCGACCCGAATACTCAACTGATCCAAATACCCGAATCTGATTCGAAAGCATCAACCCGATAACAGAATCTGAATCTCTGAATACTTAACTCTGCTCAGTTCTGATTAATTCCCAAATAGTCAACACAAATGTCAACGCAACTTAACTCAGAACTCCCGAATCTGAAATCTTCAATACAATGGTATGACGTCACGGAATCTGTTATCCTCCGCGAATACTTAAGATCAGTTCTTAGTCTTATTTTGTTATCACCAAAACTTATAAATTTTATCTTAACAATTTCCCCCTTTTTGATGATGACAAAACTTAGCAGCCTTTGACTTAAAAGAAACAAAATTAATTTGCTCCAAGTCTACTATATATATTCAATAAGAGGCACGGTACAAAATATTTGTACCAGAACTGAAAAACTAGAAACTCGCAACAATACATATTGAGATCTATTCATTTAGCCAGTATCTCCAACTTTTCTGCCTAGATCCACTGCTTCTTATTTTTCTTGATGGCTCACTCCTGCTACCACTATTACCACCATCTCCAGGAGGAGGCTGACCTCGGCCATGGCTGCTACCCACTTCCCCCTTTTTGTCATCACGGCCCTTAGTGACAAAGGCTATGAGTTCAACAAGATTAGTACTAAGGGAAGCTAATTGTCCATGTGTTTCCACACGGAATTCCAGTAGATCATTGCGAATAACAGCCAATTTATCATCGAATTCCTGAGATAGATCTCTGACCTCCTTACGAATAGTAGCCAAGTCCGTCGAGAAAATTCCACTTTGAGCTCGAACGCCTTGCTTAAACTCATGTACCTCAAAGGATAAAGCAGTCTTTTGAATTTGGACTTCCCGGTGAATGCTTTTAAAGTGACCTCGAAGGTATTGATCGTGTTGAGTACGGGCATTGGCAGAGGCTTTCTCAAGATCATCGATTCTGGATAAGAGATGGTTCTGAAGATTGCCAATGCTGCTTTGAGTCTTCAGTTGCTTAGTGGACAGCTGGGAAATAGAAGCCCGTAACTGAGCAAACTGTTCGGAGATATCTGTAGTAGAAGCAGCAGTAGAAGGCAAGAGTATCTGTTCAACTGTATCAGTACCCAAAGGAATATCGGCTGTATCAAAATGCATTGAAGAGTCGGTAGATGGACTCTGATGCGGATAAGGCAAGGAGAGATCTGAATTTCTCGGAGAAAAGCGAGCAAAAATTGTAGAAACTAATGCAATATCTACAACTGGTGTGGTCTGTACACTGGGTTCTGCATCGTGAGAAGGAGAACGGTAAACTATCGAATCATCAGAATAAGAAGACTCGTCTTCTGGCAAAACCTGTTCCTTAGGCTGTTCAACAACATCATCCAAAAATGTAGCAAAATTGTTGGTATTGAGACCACGCTGAAACAATCCTCGAAATCCTTTTGGAATTTCCTCAATATCTACAAGGGGGCCGATAATATCTCTGCACCGGTTAACTGTACTAACAGAGCGCAAACATCCAATCAAATAAAACTGTACAACAGCTACACAAACTTCTAACCAAAGATCACGAACAATTCTGGAGAAGGGTGCTCTTGAATTAATGTCTTGGACGGGCTCAACGAAGGTGCGGAGAGGGGCGGGGTCATCAATATAAGGCCGCTGAGGCAGTAGTTCCCAATTGTGAGAATCAACTGGCCTCGTAATAGGCCTCCAATAGTCAACTCCTTCAACAATTAACCAAGAGCCATCAAACAAAATCTTTGTCCTAATCCAGCAGGTAGAGAAAATAGTCCGATGATTTCTTGGAATGAAGTATCCGCGATCAATGTTGTATCCTTCAAACAAAAGTGAATTTGACGGTCGTGTCCACTCCAGCTTATGCTCTTTTACTTGCCTCAGTAAAACTTTTAATGAAAAATGATGAGCGGCAGTGAGCAGTTCCAAAACTTTGAGGTCAATAGCTGTAGTGGGCGTACCGGATTCAAAATTGTGCCGTCTGGCCTCTAAGAACTTACGCAGAAGCAACACCCTATACTTCGCAACAATGTATACTCTCCGCCGAAGAGCTATCTGCATGGAATCTGTCTCTACCCAATTCAGAACTTTTTCTTCTTTAGCAGCAATCGCCTCAAGGGATCCCAAAGCTGACAGTCTGCGAATACTGAAAGATTGAAGAAAGTGGCCACCGCTTCAATCACCTGTTCTCTCAACTGGATAAGAAAGTCGATATCAGCACAGATTAAATAGAAAATTTCTCGGGCCGGGTGCCCTTGAATAATATCTAAGACAAGAGGCTCCTTCCCCTTGTCAGTAGCAGCAATCTGTGGAAGACTGGCCTTGTATTGTTCCATTTAGGTGAATCCTGGAATCTGAATCCCAAGTCCGAACTTGATTTTTGTTGGTTCAGCAGCAAGGACAGATGGCAACATCGCATCACCCGGAATCTGTTTCAAATGATCTTCAATAGACATAGATTCCTCATCAGTCACAGTAGTCAAGCGCTCAGAGATCTCATCAGTTATATCGTCAGATTCCACCACATCGGTTTCCAACTGTGCAGTTGCAGCAATCACTTCTTCAATAATATTGTCGACGTCATCACTTATTCAATAATATTGTTCTGACATCATCATAACACTGTCATCCTCAGCTTTATTTTTGGTGCTTTTCGCTTATGAGGACGCTCAGCTGGCACAACGGAGATAGGTTCAACATCTTGTGCCACTGATATAAGTTCCAGATCCTTCTCTTTGGAGACTGCTTTCCAGATGTTGTCCTTTTCTTTTTGACAACAGTTTCCTCAGAAACAGTAGTTGGTCGCTTCTTCGACACAACCTTCTCAGCAACCACTTCCACGTGTACATCATCTGCGTCCTTGTCAGCAATCGAAGCAGATTTCTTTTTCGACATAGACTTCTTCTTCACAATTGCTACCTTAGCCACTTCTGGCTCATCAGTTTCACCACGAGAATCAATAGTTTTGTTCATGGCGATGTATGTGTTCACCGTCTTGGCAGAAAAAATTTTCAAAGGAGGGAAGGTCTTCCCCTTGCCCAAGGTGACCGCAGGGTCGCCTTTCAAAAGAGCACAGATTTGAGCCGCAAAACCCTTGGCTCTTTTGGTTGTTCTGTCAGCCATCTCCTTCAAAACTTCAAAAATAATTTTGCTCCAATTGACCTTAATCCCAAAATATATCGCCGTCATCATAAAAAATCGTTCGTGGGTTACGGCATCGAACGAGCCCGCTTTCACAGTAATAGACTTTGCCAAAATATCATTTAACAAGCGAAACTCATACTTCATCATCCTCTTCTTGCATGGGAACTGAACAGGCTTACCAGACTTAAAGAACAAAAATCTCGCATGTGAAACTAAATCATTTGGCACTGCAGACAAATCGGTTAATCCATCAGTAGGCAGATTGAAGACGCCTGCGAACCTGTCCTCATAAATTGATACATACTTCTCAGAAACAGCACAAGTAATATCACCATCTTGCACCATAAATGTATCGAAAAACTGTTCTAATTCCTGCTCATACAACAGAGGGACATCCTAGAAATCCTCGACGCCCAGTAGCCTCTAGGGCTTGAAACATTTGTACCATCCCCTCATTATCCTGAATCCCCAAAACGGAATCGAAGTTGACCTGCAGAGCGTTGGTATTGAATGCTGAAGCCATTGCGGAAAAGTTGCTTGATCGAGAAGACGCCTGAAGTATGAATATTCTGCAAACAAAGAACACTAGAACGCAAGAATACACGAAAGCTTGAAAGTAATTTTGCACAAAGTAAGAAAACTGAGAAAAGAAACGGCGTAATGTAAATAGAGAATGTGAAACGGTGAGAGAATGTGGATGTGACGTTTCGTATGATGACAACACGTGTCAATCATCCGTTGGCGCGATTATAATTTGAAAAGATTTTGACAATATTGCGAAATGATTTTGAAAAGATTTAAAAGGATTTTTAATTTTAACCACGAGGGTGAAAAGGTAAAATAGATAACTGGCGCCAAATGTTTAACACGTCACAACCTTAGGAATCTGTTTTGATGTAACAGCAGGGGTATTACGGGATCTGATCATGGATAAGCATCAACTGTGTATACATGACATCTGAGTATATCCAGATTTCACATAGTCAGTTGACTCAACACTTATTAATTTAGATCTCTCGTTTCCCCTAAAGCTGAGACATCCCAAGTCTGAAATTTTACCAGATCTGAATTCCACGATGTTCCCCCTGAACAGTAGACTCAGATCTGATGAAACACAGAAGCTGTTCAACCTGCAATTGTTAGCGCAGAGACAAATCAAGGCAATTCTAAGAGACCCAAAATGTTCCTGAAATAAGAAAACTTAGCATCGGGTAGAGGCTTTGTGAAGATATCATCTACTTGCTGGTCAGTCGACACATACTCTAACCTGACGTCCTTATTGAGCACATGATCTCTTATGAAATGATGCCTGATGTTGATATGCTTTGTTCTAAAGTGCAGCACTGGATTTTGAGTAATCACGAGGGCACTGGTGTTGTCACAGAAAATAGGCGCTTCAGAAGCATCAATGTCGTAGTCCTTTAGCTGGTGTTGAATCCATAATATCTGAGCACAGCAGCTTCCAGCCGCTAAATACTCTGCTTCAGCTGTAGACGTTGCAATAGAGGTTTGATTCTTACTGAACTAGGAAATAAATCGATCTCCTAAGAATTGACAAGTACAGCTTGTGCTTCTACGATCAACTCTACATCCTGCGTAGTCTGCATCACTATAACCGATTAGTTGAAAGCTTGAGTCTTTGGGATACCAAAGACGCACATTGGAAGTTCCTTTAAGATATTTCAGTATACGCTTTACAGCGATATAGTGAGATTGCTTTGGATCCGCTTGAAATCTAGCACACATACAGACAGCAAACATGATATCTGGTCTACTAGCAGTTAAGTAAAACAGGGAGCCTATAATACCACGATATAGAGATACCTCAATGGAAGATCCAGCTTCGTCTTTGTCTAGCTTGATTGAGGAGCTCATTGGGGTTGCTGTTGCTGAGCAATTGTCCATGCCAAATTTCTTTAGCAGTTCTTTCGTATATTTTTCTTGATTGATGAAGATTCCATGGTCAAGCTGTCTCACTTGTAATCCCAGAAAGAACGTGAACTCTACCATCATGCTCATCTCGAAATTTGTCCTGCATCAACTTAGAAAATTTCTGGCATAGTTTGGGGTTAGTTGACCCAAAAATATAATATCATCAACATAGATTTGCACTAACAGGACATGATCAGATTTCACAAATTTAAATAGCGTCTTATCAACTGTGCCTATAGTGAAATCATGCTAAATAAGAAACTTAGACAATGTATCATACCAAGCTCTGGGTGCTTGCTTCAACCCATATAGAGCTTTATCCAATTTATAAACATAATCTGGATATGTATGATTTACGAAGCCAGGAGGTTGTGCAACATACACTATCCTCTGCTAAGATGCCATTATGAAATGCGCTCTTAACATCCATTTGAAAAACCTTAAAATCTTTGTATGCAGCATATGCTAAGAACATGCGAATGGCTTCTAATCGAGCTACAGATGCAAAGGTTTCATCGTCTATGCCTTGCATTTGTCTAAAACCTTGAGCAACTAGTCTATATTTGTTCCTTGTTACTACTCCATCTTCATTCAGTTTGTTCCTAAAAACCCATCTAGTTCCTATCACTGAATGATTAGAAGGTCTAGGTACAAGTTGCAAAACACCTAAAACCCATCTAGTTCCTATCACTGAATGATTAGAAGGTCTAGGTACAAGTTGCAAAACAATATTTCTTTTAAACAGATTTAGTTCTTCTTGCGTAGCATCTATCCAGCTTGGGTCTGTTAAGGCTTCATCTATCTACTTAGGTTCTATATGCGAAATGAATGCTAAATCAAAATGATCATGCAATAGCTGGCCTCGTGTGCGAACAAGAGAGTTAATGTTACCTATTACCTGCTTGGGTTGATGATTTCTATTCCATCGGAGATCAGATCCGATTGGATTTGCTCCTTGTTTTGCTTGGATGTCTGGCTGGATGGTCGCATCTGGATTGTTTGATGTCAATTTATAATATCCTTGTTCCGGATTTGATCCAGAAACCAGTTTAGATGTGCTCTCATTTTGTGCATCAGATGTTGATTGATGTACTATGGGATCTGTTGGTACAACATCTGGAACGTTGATCGCTTGAGTTCCAGCAGTTGGCATGCCTGAAGAGATCTGATCCTGCCCCTGGTCAACATTAGTCAAATCAGCAACCACTGGGTTACCTGTCAGATCTGTTTGAGCGTTGTCATGCGGTGTGTCCAGATCTGGTTGTATCTCTGCTGAGTATCTTTGTATTGGCACGTCATCATCTGAGTCATCAAGGCTGGATGATTCTAGACGTGTACATAAATCATTGAGGCTCGTAGCTGAGTTGGATCAGAAGCTTGTCTCATCAAAGACAACGTGTGCTGATTCTTCAACTGTCAGACTTCGATTGTTAAATACTCGATATGCTTTGCTCACAGCTGAATAACCTAGGAATATACCTGCATCAGATTTAGCATCAAAAGCTGTTAGGTGCTTTTTACCATTATTATGAATAAAATATCTGCACCCAAACACCCTGAAATATGAAATATCAAGTTTCTTGCCATTCCAGATCTCATAAGGGGTTTTGTCTTGCAACTTATTAATCATAGATCTGTTCTAAGTGTAGCAAGCTGTATTAACTGCTTCTGCCCAGAATTTTTGAGAAATACCGGAATAAGCAATCATAGATCTAGCAGCTTCTTTCAAAGTACGATTTCTCCTCTCAACCAACCCGTTCTGTTGAGGAGTTCTAGCTGCAGAAAGCTCATGCTTTATCCCTATATCATCCAGATAAGAAGATAATTTTTTATTTAAAAACTCGGTACCATGATCGCTTCTTATCCGGTTGACTGTACAAGATCTGTCATTTTTTAAACGTTTTAAAAGCCGAATCAGTTGGTCAGCGGTATCAGATTTTGACTTTAAAAACAGCACCCAAGTGAATTTTGTAAAATCATCAACAACAACTAGGGTGTAGTTCATTCCCCCTAAGCTAGTTACGAAAATAGGACCGAAAAGATCCATGTGTAAAAGTTATCGGGAAGAACGTTTACCGCCTTTCTTTTTAAAAGTAGAACGGATTTGTTTACCAAGATGACATGCGGCACAGATCTTGTCCTTAGAAAAATGGATTTTGGACATACCAGAAACCAGTTCATGCTGACTCAATTTGGCAAGCGTTTTAAAGTTGAGATGGTTCATTCGCTGATACCACAACCAACTCTTGGAAGAGTCAGCTGCAAGGCAGATCTGTTCAGATCCCATTGGTTCTGACCAATTGATTATGTAAGTATTCCCCGATGTTTACCCACCAATACGGTCAGACCTTCTAGACTCTGAACTGTGCAAGTGTGCTTTTGGAAGCTAACCGTGTAACCCTTATATATTAATTAAATTGTAGCACAAGTTCTCAACAACTAAAATATCAGATATTGAAATGTTACCGTGGGTAAGCTTACCCTTACCCACAGTTTTACCATGTGAGTTATCACCAAAAATGATCTTTGCTCCTTTGTGAGGAATCACATCTGTTAGTAGCTTTGGGTTTCCAGTCATGTGTCGTGCACAGCCACTATCAAGGTACCATATAATTGACTCATCTCCAGTCTTGTACCCGTTGTCCTGCAAACACGAAAATAAAATTTCGTACCCAATTTTACTTGGGTCCAGATCGGATTACCCCTTTCGGGAACCATACTTGAATTACCTTAACAGTTTTCCCAGTATGAAAGTCCATAAGGGTGTGTGCAGAAATATGGTGAGATCTGTTGAGTTTTGGTTTGGTATTTTGACCATTCAGATATCTTCGGGGCTGAATCTTTCTCCATTCAGATTTGACCTTCTTAGAACCACGTCTTTGTTGGTTCTGAACAAACGACTTGGATCCAGATTTCACCTTTTCCTTGTCAAGTATGTTCTTTAGCCAACCAGACTTAGAATTCTCGGGTCTGACATAGCCAGTACCAGCTTTCCCTTTCTGATTCAGTTGCCCGGAGATCTGGTCATCATACCTTACTGACTCGCATGTATCATGTATCACACTGGCTTTGACAAAATTCATCCTTTTGAATTTTTCATATACCAGATTTGACTGAGTACAGGTCTCTCCGGAGCTGCTTTCACCAATATTGAAACCTAAGCCAGATTTGTCATTAAGTGGCTTTTGAGTCTCATGCAACTTACTTAGAGAGACAGAAGACTGGGTCCAGGAGCTCATTACCAAATTTAACCTTTCGTTTTCTGATTCGAGCTCACAGGATCTTAATCTCAATGATTCATTCTCAGTCTTCAGCTTAGTCAACTCGATTTGTAAACTGTCAGTTTCACCAAGTTGAACTGTGCTTGGTTCCACTGAGCTATTTTTCAAATCCATGTTTTCAACTTTGACTTCCTCGAATGTTTGAGAAAGCTTTCTGTACTCGTGAACCATTTCATTGAGTGCGTTGATTAGGTCCTCCCGTGTGAATTTAGTGTTGGAAAAATCAAATACCTCGTCATCTGAAGGTTGATTAGACGTTAGGCAGTGAACTTCCTCCTGTTCACTATCGCTTGATGAAGAGCTACTGGATGAAATAATGGGAATCTGAGTCTGCCCAGCTTTTGTTGCTTTCTTCTGCAACAAGTACTTTTCTATCATTCTTTCTGTTGGGTCTTTTGTCGGATCTTGTCCTCATCCTTCTTTCTTTTGATCTTTCCTTGGATATGTCATCCTTCTTCTCATCTCTTTTAGGTCTGTTCTCCTTCTTTGGCCTGTTACAATCTGCAACAAAGTGACCTAGACGACCACAATTGTAACAATTCATATCAATAGATAATTTTTCAGATTTGTTAGCATTATTATAAGAAAAAGGAGGGTTATAGGATCTTCTCAGGAATTTCACAAACTTTTTGAGGAAGAGAGACAATGCATCATTGCTGAGTTGTTCAGCAGATTTGATCGGTGAGCTTTGTTTAGATGTCGTTGCCGCTAAAGCTTTCGTTGGTTGAGATGTCGACGGTCCTGTCTCAGATCTTGTTTCAAATTCAAACTCATACGCCTTCAAATTCGCGAACAGATCATGAAGCTCCAACTTGTTTAGATCCTTGGACTCCCGCATAGCCATTGTCTTGACATCCCATTCCCTGGGCAGCGCTCGCATCACTTTAAGTGCCAACTCACGGTTGTTGTATTCCTTGCCCAAACTTGTTAGCTCAATCACCACAGCACTAAAACGCTCATCAAACTCAGCCATTGTTTCTCCTTCTCTCATCTTCATCGACTCAGACTTCTGTTGTGCAACAGTAAGCTTATTTTCCTTGGTCTCATCATTTCCCTCACAGATTTGAGTCAGCTTCTCCCAAATCGTTGTGGCACATGTTTTGATTTTGCTGAACATGTTTTTACCAGCGTCTTATACAGAATATCTCGGGCCACATTGTCCAAGTTTGATTTCTTCTTATCCTCAGTAGTGTATTCATATCTTCTCTTTTCTACCCATTCTGGTGCTCCAGCAGATATGGCTATAGCAGTGTTATGGGTCCATCTGTAATCACTGACCACATATAATCATCTTGTGCCGCCAAGTGTGCTTGCATCCTTATCTTCCAATCATCCTAGTCTTTCTTCGAAAACATAGGAATTTTGTTGTGTGAGTTAGACATAAATATATAAAGCGTAAACAACAGACTGTTCAATAACTGAGATGCGCAGGCTCTGATACCAATTGATAGGATCAATATGGATTGAAAACAGCCTTAGGAGTTCAGAAGGGGGGGGGGTTGAATGAACTCCTTGGATTTTTATTTTTGAAACCTTAAAACAAATTTTACAAGCGCCTTGCTAAACTCAGATCTGTGTTACCAGATCTGAGGTATCTCAGTTTCAAATCTGATTTCTCGACTAACGGGAGTTGTGCGGAAATAAGCCAATTAATCAGTGAACAGTGCAAATGTAAATAAATGCTATAAGTAAAGTTATACAGTTCAAAGATTTGTTTCTGGAAGTTCGGATATCAAATCCTACGTCTCCCCTTCTTCCTTTGTAGGAAGGTATCACTATAAGAATTTGATACACACAGCTTCTGTCTACACCCAGTCACCGAGCCTCGCTCAAGATGCACTCCTAGCTATCTCCAACTCGTGCAGATATACTGCTAATAACAAACAACTTGATTTCTCGAACTGCTTCACACAGCAAGTTCGTTACAGACTCAAAAATGGTTCTTACAATGAAATACGATGCTATTGAGTACTGTAGATCTTCTAGTTATTTTATCAACAAGAACTGTTTACAAATGTAAACCAAAAGATAACTGAAGGTTAGGAGCTATGAAGGCTGAACTTAAATGTTCTTCGAGTTGTAATACTGGACTTAGAATATATTTGCAATGAAAAATTCCAGTGAGTATTTGTGAGCTTTTTGATAACAAAGAATAATCGTTGTGAATCACTGATAGCGAAGAGGAGCAGAAGACAAAGAAGACTTCTTCATTTGAATTCTTCAGCCTTTTATACTCTTTGTCTTCAACGATCAAGAAATGTAGCCAGTAGAGATAAGCTCATTTGCATATCTTCATCGTATCATAGCATTTAATGCTCCATTAATACCATGAAAAAGGTAAACTGCGCTTGTCAGGGCTAAATTGACTTACATACCAAAGCCGGTAATCATCGTATCAAGCATTCTGCGTACTGTGCAATTTTACCCAAAATAGCTCTGATCTTGTCTCCTTAATTTCAGGCTTTTACGCGATAAAATCATGACCGTTGATTCTCCTCAAATAATCTTTTTATAACATCTGAGGTGGTTCGAAGCTCTCTGCTGTTTTGATAGAGAAGTCTGAAGTATTTTCCTTTCGTGAAGTGCTATAGACTCTCTTATCATTTTGTCATCATATCTGAAATATCTCCGTACCCTTGTCATGTCTGAAATGTTAGCGAATTCTGAAAGTGCACTGTTCCTAAGTCTGAATCAAACAAGTCTGATAACCTCAAATCTTATGTACTCTGCTTGAGTCAATATAACGGAATCTATTACTGAGATGTCTGAATAATTTCAACTCTGAAAACCTAACCCGATATCTGAATTAACCGACCCGAATACTCAACTGATCCAAATACCCGAATCTGATTCGAAATCATCAAACCGATAACAAAAATATGAATCTCTGAATACTTAACTCTGCTCACTTCTGATTTATTCCCAAATAGTCAACACAGATGTCAACGCAACTTAACTCAGAACTCCCGAATCTGAAATTTTCAATACAATGGTATGACGTCACGGAATCTGTTATCCTCCGCGAATACTTAAGATCAGTTCTTAATCTTATTTTGTTACAACCAAAACTTATAAATTTTATCTTAACAGGATCCTTATGTACATAACCGCAAGTAGACCAGACATCATGTTCGATGTATGTATTCAAGGTTTCAAGCCGATCCAAAACAGTCACACTACATTGTTGTTAAATGAGTTTTGAAATATTTAAAGGGCACGTAGAACGTGGGTCTTTGGTATCCCAAAGACTCAAGTTTCAATTTAATTGGTTATAGTGATGCAGATTACACAGGTTGTAAGATTGATCGGCGTAGCACAAGTGGGACTTGTCAATTTCTGGATGATAGATTAATTTCGTGGTTTAGCAAGAAACAGACGTCATTTGCCACCTCCATAGCCGAGGCAGAGTATCTCGCAGTTGGAAGCTGTTGCGCGCAAATACTATGGATTCAACAACAGCTCCGTGAGTATGACATTGATGAATCAGAAGCATCCATATTCTGCGACAACACTAGTGCGATCGCAATCACTCACAACCCCGTGCTTCATTCCAGAACCAAGAACATCAACATACATCATCATTTCATTAGAGACCACGTGCAAAAGAAAGATGTTCGGGTAGAGCATGTGCCAACGGATCAGCAAGTTGCTGATATCTTTACCAAGCCTCTTCTGGACGCTAAGTTTTCTTACTTTAGAAACATTTTAGGTCTCTTGGATATGTCATAATTGTGTTATGCATGTATACATTCAGGGGGAACAATATAATTCAAACAGATAACTCAAAAGTCAGTTGTTTGTTCTCGAGCTGGTCAGCATCGCGCTGATCTGATCCAGCTTGGGGAATATATAGCAAGATGTTATCACGGTGTTTGGATGAATTGTTTCTGTGCTGGTATATGAAATCGAACGGTTGAGAAGGGTTTTGTCTTTTAAAATTCATTTTAAATCAAACGGTTATCATTCTGGAATTTCAATGACTTTTAAATATGATGATGACACGTGTCCACCCAAAACCCTTGTCTCTCCTTCTTCGTACAAAACAAAATTTACTTTACCTTTTACAGTACGCTTTCATATTTTCGCGCAATCTAGCAATACAACAAGTAATTTACAACATTCTTCGTGAAATCTTTCACTTTTTGGCAAATTTCTTACCCTCTACTTCTAGAGATGGCCGCTTCCTTTTTCTTTAACGCTATGTAGGTTGATTTTGAGTCTGTGCTCGCTATGGAGCATGCTGGAATGGTTCGGATGTTTAAGTACCGGGAGGACACATGGCTTAAAGGGTCATTTTACATGGTTACCAGTGAAAATTTTGATCTAATGGTGACCATCACGGTTGGATTGAAGGTGAACTGGGCACAGGTGTTGTTCCAAGTGCTGGTGGCTATGGTGAACAACCCCACCCGTCAGTCACAAGGGTTTGCGATGCAGCTGAGTGTGGTTTTGGAACGATTGGTCAAGGCCGATCTCAGGGAATCGGTCAAGCACCATCCATATAAAGTGCTAACCGACAAATCGATGCAGACATACATCAAGAAAAATCTGACTATTGGACCAGCTGGTGAGACCAGCAAAGCATCAGGGGCTACTGACAATGAGCATCAATCGACTGCAGATAGTATTCCATCGAAAAGGTCTGAAAGGGAAGCCGGTGAAAAGAATAAGACCGAAAAGAAAGCTGTGGAGAAGAAGAAAAAGAAAAGAAGGTGAAGAAGGTGGTCGAACAGCAGCCGAAGGCGGCTGGGAGTCAAGTTGCTCCCACGAAGTCTAAGTCTGGGACCAGCTCAGACGACGATTCGTGCACGCTGGCCAAGCTGAAGAAAGGTTACGCAAAGCGAAAACAAGTGGTTGATCATCTGAATCGGAAGATACCATATCTGTTCCGCCGGTGCCAGTAACAAAAAAAAGCACAGGACCAAGCGAGCAAAGAAGGTGCCGAACACTGTTGACCATCACGTGGAGTCCCATCCTGGTTCAATCCTTGAAATACCAACCAGGGGTGACGAGGGGTCTGGTGGACCAGTAGATACTATAGCAACACCTCTAGAGTTGGAAAAGCAGGATGGTGATGGCTCAAACATTCCTGAACAGGATGAGAATATGAAGAATGGGAATGAAACCTCCAACGCTGTTGGGCAAGACGAGCGTATGGAGTGCAAACACGAACAAGATAAAGAGGGCCAGGATGGCCATGTATCTACTATCGCTCAGGGCGAGCGGGATAAGTCTACTGCTGGTGGTCCCGAAGGTCTTATGGAGAATGAGGGACTGATTGTTACTCTTGAACAAATCGAGCAGGAGGAGTGGCATGAATCTGACCAACCAGCTCAGAGGCCTACACCATATACTGGCAAGGATGTCCTTGCTCCCATGGAGATCCAGGAGATCAACTGGGTCACACACTTTCTTCCAAATATTGACCCAAATGATAAAGGAAAGGGAGTCCTTCCCCATCTCGATCGGAAAAATCCAATAGAGGAACACTACCTGCTGGTTATTCAGAACATGAGGGAGCAAACATAATGCCAACTCCAAGTCTATGATCAGTGGAGTAGGTTTCGCACTAGTTATCGATTGGACAAAATCCCGTCTATGAGGTTCATGCAAGAATTTGCGAAGACTGAGAATAAATTGTTTGCGTGGGCAGAGATGGATAAAGTCAGTGAGCTGCTCCAAAGAAGGGAGCTCGTCTGGTTCAAGTTTTTGAGCCGCATATGCGTGAAGTTGTGGCTAAGCACTGGAATGAATTTCAGAAGATAAGCCAACAGCCAATCAAGATATCATGGAAATTCGCATGCTGGAGGCTGAATTGGTCAAGACCAGGAAAAGCATCAATTTGTTTGAAGATGGGGCCGGTCTGCCCGTCACTTATACTGAGCGTTGTAGATCGCGTTGCATCCATGAAGCCCATTCCTAGCTTAACCTGGAAAGAATACAAGGCTCAGCATGCGCAGCCTGTGATACCTGGATTTGTAATCAAGATTTAATTGTTGGAGTGTATCGGTTTTTAGAGATTTCTGGTGGTTTAGATCTCTGTTTATAAGTTTGGTTTGCATTTTCGGGTCTGAAATAGCATTTGGAGCAATTCTGGGAGTTTTCGTGTTTTTGAGATTTTTGGGGTGAAAGCTGGTTTTTGGGGTGAAAGCTGGTTGATTTGTAAAAACCAGTCGTAGCGTTTATTTTGGCAACGTGAGATTCCAAAACGCCGTCGTTTGGAGAGATCT
Organism: Dorcoceras hygrometricum; assembly: GCA_001598015.1. Lineage (NCBI taxonomy): Eukaryota > Viridiplantae > Streptophyta > Magnoliopsida > Lamiales > Gesneriaceae > Dorcoceras > Dorcoceras hygrometricum. The sequence goes on along the minus strand of KV014988.1, from coordinate 17,346 downwards.
GGTAGCGCTTGTAATATCAGCTGTTGCCTTAGCGTGAATTTGTATCGAGTTGGATACGCTGTCGTTTGAATAAGTTGGAGAGACGTCGTTTTGGTGGAGCGCTAATGAGAGATCTGATCGCGTGTGTGTGCCTGCTGGTTGTTCAGTCGAAGCAGATGTCAACGCGGGTCAAAATCACTGTAGCGCGAGAAGGAAACGTCGTCGTTTGGATGTTGAG
>KV014988.1:0-17032 GCA_001598015.1 Dorcoceras hygrometricum | reverse complement strand
CAGCTGGTGGAGGTTACTGTAGCTTGCAGCTGGTGGAGGTTACTGTAGCTTGCAGCTGGTATTGCGTGAAAGTAATCGACCAGATTTGATGACGTCAGCGGTGCGACGCCGTTTTGATTAGTGGTAACGCTGTGTTTTATATGTTGCGGCTGGTACCAGCTTTTGGAGAATTCCCGTGATGTTTAAACCAGTCGTCTGGTTGTCCAGCTTTTGGTTGAGAACCAGTCGTAGGTAGTTTTCTATGACGTCGTTTTGTTTTGCATTGTTTGAGATTTCAGCAGCTGGTTTCTTTGCACTAGCTGGTTGTATTTGTTTGTTGGTGCCTGCTGGTTTTGTTGGTGGATGTTTTTAACCAGCTTTTGCGAGATGTATTTAAGGAAGACTTGGTCTTCGATTTCGAGCACCAGATTCCATACTTAGAATATTTCCTCGATTGTGTTCTTCGCTTCGAACCCTAGGTTACTGTTCACCGTAGATTTTCTCCGTCAATTCCCATCGTTTCCGGCCGTTGTTTGATACGTTTGAGGTAGCGTTGGACTCCTCTTGCGAAGCTCTATCATTCCATACCACTTTTGGAGGCTGTGGTTGGCTAGTTGAGGAACGCGAAGTTGCTGTCCGATTGTGCGTTTTGTAGTGCAGGTTGCTATCCAGATCTCTCGGGCCTGTTTTGTAGTAATTGTTGCACAAAAGTATAAGGTACGGATTTGAGCTTGATATTGCTGGGCATTGGCGTGAGATTGAATGCTAGATGACTGTTGTGCATTGCCGTGGATGTTGCTGTGTGCATATGTGATTGCTGTGTTGTTTAGCTGCTATGTTTATGCATACACGCATTTCCCATATTGCATTCATATTTCAGTTGCAGCCATTGTTTTGTATCTTGTATTGCTGTTGTTGATTCTTACCAGGATGCAAGGGCGAGCGGCAATACCGCACTCTAATCTCCCTGCTGGGATCGTTAGCCACCATGCGCCGAGTGGTTAACTACCACAGTTCATGGGCGAGGCAACGACAGGTTGAGTTGTTTGATGCCTCTGGTATTCGGGTGTTGTATCACGGCGAGTGGCTCATTACCACACTGTGAACACACCCCGTGGCCACTGTGGTTGCAGATTCTTGGAGCTGTGCTTGAGTTCCTTAGCTCCCTTGTTGGTCGAGCCTTCTGTTGTTATCCGGTGTCTCATGCATAGCATCTGCATTTTATCTTATGCATTCTTTTAGCCATATCTGTTGCTCTCCGTACTGGGGTTTGACCCCATGTACCTCTGGGGCTTGGTTTGTTTCTTCGTTTGTGTTGTTTTCAGGGAACCCAGGTTTTACAGCTGGTCGTGGTTTTAACCCAGCTGGTGGTGCCCCAGGAGGTGGCTAGCGTGTCCCAGTTGCGTATAGCATATTTATATATATGTATCAGTCAGCCAGGGGGATGCCCTGTGCTTCGTTATTGTATCCAGTAGTTGGAGTCTGATACTTGTTTTGATTGGTGTATGCGATACTGTTGGTTGTTTTTTTATAAACTGGGATATATTTTGGGTATCATTTTATTTTAAATTATATTGTTTTAAACCGTCAGGCCAGAAGCGAAAATTTTACCCGCTTTTGATAGCTTCCGCATGTGTTTGTATGATTTCACTCTGTTTAGAGCACGAGGCCTGACACAGCCCACCAATCCACACCAAATAAGACTGCAGTCATGACTTCTCAAGAGCAACAGGCTCAGGGTGATGAGCATTGGGCTCATAAGACTCAAATCCGGAGCCAGCGTAGAGGACAGAGCATCAGGCTCCAGAGAAGCAGGACTTGGGTTTTTGAGAAGGAAATAGGGGCATAAAAGGATTAACCGGCTCCTACAGATGGACAACACGAACAACCGGTTCCTGAGGATGAGGATTAGCCTCAAAACATTCCAGCCCCCTCCAGTTCAAATCATGGTTTGAGATCTTCTGGCTCTTATCTCTCCATGAATAGTGGTGAAAGTGCCAGTATGCGGTTCTATGCCGATTCCGATCCTAGTCTCAATGAGAGTCCTACTCTCTCAATCTGGGTCCTAGTCTCGATTCAGAGGAGAATAATACGGACCATTAGGGTCCAAGTCCATCAAATTTGCAAATGGTTGTATATACAGAGCATCGCGAGGATAATACCAAATCAGAATAAAGCGGAAGCCATTTCCCATGCTGGTTCGCAGAAAATAAGTCTTCTCACCTCCCTGTTTATGGAAACTACTACCAAGGAGCTCACCTCTTTGATAGAGAATGTCTCTTCCCTTGCCCTACAGGTTAATCGTGCAACGGCTGATACATATTTTACGAGGCATAATACTATTCAACTCAGGAAACAGCTCGAAACTGCGGTAGACGGGCTGGAGATCAAAATATACGTACTAGTCTTTGTCTCATAAAATAGCTGACAACCAACAGAGTCATGCAGCACTTTAGTCAAATATGGTTCGTCATTATGCAGATAGTCATCAGCAACTTGTGGATGTACTTGCCTCGGTAAAATCAAAGCTCGCTGAAATGGTTGATTGCATCAAGGAGCTTCGTGATGACAAAAAGGGGGAAGGACAAAGCATTAGAAAAGGGGAAGGACCGAGCAGAACGGGGAAATGATCGAATAAAAGAGGGGAAGGAAGCAATAGTAAACAGAGAAGATGGTTTTGACTAAGGACGGGACTTACTAGTTTTAATAGAAACAAGTAATCTATTGTTAGCTGTTTTTGTATATAGTTTAACGGTAAAGAAAATCTATTTTTGTGCGTAAAGTTTTGTCATCACCAAAAAGGAGAATTGTTAGAGCTAATTTCAGAAGTTTTGGTGAAGAAAACGTAAAGAAAAATAGATTAATTGGCTCAAAGGTACAACATCTGGACAAAGCTTATATTGATGGACATAAAACCAGATCGGAGCAGAGCCAAGCTGGTTAAGGTCAAACCAGCTCAGGATATTGAGGTGTGCTGGTCTAGGACAAACCAGTTGGCTACTAAGTCATGCTGATACCAGTCCAGAGGTGCCTAACCGGATAAGGACATCTCAGTTGAGAAAATTCAAAGAATAGAACAGAGAAGTGTTTAAAGTACATCAGTTCCGAAAAGCAGATGAAACGGTGATGTTTGAACATCTAAGAGAACAGATCGAAGTGTGAAATAATAAAGATTAGACCAGCTGGAAGACCAGATTAATAAACCAGCTCGAAGCAGATTGACGATATAGATGTTTATCATACTGAAGGTATAAGTGTAATGGATTGATATCTGAATAAGTACAGAACATTGACAAGAGAAGAATATTTCAAAGGAGATTGGTTGTAATCAAGCCTAGAACCCGATCAAGAAAAGCATCTCAATATTCAGTAACCAGATCGGGAACCCAGTGAAGCTAAGGACCTTTTTGAAAGTTGAATTTCGGAATGTTTGAAGATACGTACAATTTTATGTGATACATTTGACCTCTCTGAAGTGATTTGTAGTCGTTGGAACTACTTTGAGATAATTCCAGATACACAGAGATACGTTCAAGCTTAAGACAACGCAGATTGCTAAAAATGGCAATGCATTTAATGGAAACGTACGAACATCGTACATGCATTTAAGTCATCGCAGAGATTTCAATTTGGATACATCAGACGTGTCTACTGGCTACATTTATTACCGTTGGTATAAATAGAAGAGCAGATCAGCTGTGAAGAAGTCATCGAACTTAACGAATCAACAGATTACGAGCTCAAAAACTTTCGAAAGCAAGAATAGAGCTCATCTGCATAAACAACTCATAGGTAGTGACACACGCACGGATCGTTCATTCAACTTATTGTGTCACATTATCTTCTATACACACACTCTGTAAATGTTGAGCGTTCATTGTAAATCATAAACAGAGAGTGTTGAGTGTTAGATTAGCACAACTAGCTCAGTGCTGAGTTCATTTTATTTGCGAACCAAATCACGGGTCTGAGTTTCGTTGCTTGAGTGCTAGGAGTTCCTGCAACTGCTGGTTGTAGGATCGGGTTTATACAAAGTGTTGTATAAATCAAATCTTCTAGTGAAATCCTTCACATTGAGGAATAAGGGGATACGTAGGAGAGTTTGCTCCGAACTTCCAAAAATAAATCTCTTGACTCTCTATCTTTTACATTCACGCACTTATCAAACTGTTGACTGATTGAATCGTGTTTTTCCGCATAAAATAATTTTATTACACAAGACAACAACAATCACTGAGAACCCTTCAAGCTGGTAACTTGGCTGGAGGTTTACGTCGAGCAGTAAAATCTTTCGAAACAAATTTTATAAACAAAATTAGCCAAGGAGTTAATTCACCCCCTCTGAACTCTCGAGTTTGTCTTTCGATCCCAACAGGGTGACTGCAATTCGCTGATGGTTGTTGGTTGTGTTAGTTGCAAAATGCACGCACTCGAATTCAGTTTTCCTAAACTGTATACCTCGTTTGAAGCAGAAAATGATATTAAAGAGGTTCAAAATATTTTGTATGAAATTTTTATAGAATATTCAGATGCAGCTATTGAAAAACAGCAAGGATGAAGAACTAATTCCAAATCTCAAGGCAGCAATAGGTCAACTCAGAAGTAATGAAGAAATTAGTAGCTCTTCTTTGGGATGGTCTGAAGAAAAATCATGTGTATTTTTTAGAGGAGGGGTGTCACATACACCCTACTAATAAATTTGGCACATACAAATTTCCGGCGTTGTCGAAGATGGGCATAGATGTATTAGCAATACCCATTACCATGGTAGCTTCAGAGGCAACCTTTAGTGCGGGAACTTGTGTAATTGACAAGTATTATGCGTCTTTAGCTCCAAAAACAGCAGAAATGTTGATGGGGAAATGGAAATTGCTGCCGAAAGCGACATGGGTTTGACTTAAACTTAGTGATGTTAATAAGTTTTGCTTGTACTTTTTAAATAAAAATTTCAGTCGTTATGCATTTTTTTTCTTATTCTTAATTTTCTTTTCTAAATGCAAGTTGGTATTAAAATTAAATGATGTATTATCCTTATTATTGTAGGATGAAAAACAATATTTGACAAATAAGTTGCCTACAAATTATAAACTAAAGTGACCGATGACTATTTTGATTGTTTCACAGGTTGAAGATGTGAAGAATGAAACTATGTCATTTTCTAAAAAAAATTGGATGTTTTGGTGTAGCTTGGAAATACAACCATGTGTTAGATCTATGTAACAGATCGGATCTTAATTTTGATGAACACAAAACCTGCTATTATGTTTCTAACGTTTTAATAGAGTACATAGGTTGGAGCTGGTTATATCAGACGCGATCTGGATCATATCAGAAGCGAGCGGGTTTAGATCAGCTACGTACCGGAAAAAAAAAAAAGCACTTTAGCAGATCAGCTGTGAACATAAGAGAGCACTGTAGCAGAATAGCTGCAAGCTGAAAGCGATGAACTATGCATATTGAGGAGATTTCCGAGATGGAACAGTAGGGGACGTCCAAACTGGTCCAGCAGAGGACATACAAGCTGATCCAGCTGAGGACCGCCAAGCTGGTCCAGCAGACATCTAAGCTGATCCAACTTCGAGCGAAGATCAGCACAGAAAAAACCAGTTCAGAGCAGGTTTCAGCTCGGGAGAACAACGTTCAGTTCAGAGATCAAGTGCAGATCAGAATTCAGCTAACAGAATGCAGAACATATCAGAATTCAGCTTAAAGTTCAATGGATCAGATCAGCTGTACAGTATAAGAATAGTTGAGCTCAGTTACAAAGTGCAATGCAGAATAGTTCAGAACAGCTTAGAGTAGTTCAGAGATTAGAACAGATCAACTCAGATCAGAATCGGCTCAGATCAGTTAAAGCACAGGTTCAACCATCTAAAGCTCTTTTTGGTTCTCATGTTTCATTCCAAAAAGAAGTGGGATTGATCATTGTGGATGTACAGATTATCGGGCTTTGAATAATGATGCAATAAAAAAAATAAGTATCATATACCAAATGCAATTATTTATTCAAAACACTCTAAAAGACAAGGTATTGCACAAAGATTTGATCTAAGGTTGGTTGCGATCAGGTTGATTTGCTGAGGCGATGTAATGCCACAAATAATGATATTAATTTGATGTGTTTTACCTAGTAAAGTTTTAAAAGATCTAATTATCCAAATGAAATTTGGAATACGCCAATTAATTTCCTCCTTTCATCTCTATAATGTGAAACCCATATTCTCCTCCTCATTTTCAAAATTTGCCTCACATTTTGTGGTCAATTTCTTGAGTAATCTTTTAAATAATTACGGATTATTGCTCATTGCATTAAGGGCTTCATTTTGTGGTTAATATCTCTCGTTTTTATGGACGTTTGGAAATGGGTGAAAATTTGTCTGCAATTGAGTTGCTGCGATTTGTATGTTTGTATTTTAAGATTATAACCTGGAGTGAGGAATTGCAATACCTAGTTGTTTGTATCAATGATTATGCCGCGGGAGATTAACAAATATGTATGTGTATATGTTTATCTGGATGATATATTTTTTTATCTGGAAGTGCTATCCTGATCTAGTTATCAGGAAGATCTAGTATCTAGAAAGTCAATTTTATCATGAAAGTCAATTTATCCGAAAAGTCTATTTGGAAAATCTATTTTATCCAGAAGATTCACTTTGTCTTGACTGAAAATTCTTCTAATTCGATGGACCTTTAGGATATTATGTTATGTTCTGCATGAGAAACAAACAGTAACTCATAGATAAGTTTTTATTCGTTGGATGAGCTATATTATGAAAAACGTTTTATATTGTGGAGTTTTGTTGATCAAGGATTGGTACAGAGGAGACATTCAACAAGGTGTTACTATTAATGACATATGGGGTAAAATTATCATTTTCCTTAAATTGTAAATATGATGGATCAATGATTTGCTTGTTATATATTTGTGCTAGATGGCTTAAGATGATTGCTTTATGATATTTATTTAAAATATTGATAATGGCATCATCGTATTGCATATTGAGCCTTATTCAATTAAGATTTGATATAGCGGAGGTCACCTTGATATGTTGGATGTAAAGGGCTATATTTGATTTGGCATAGTTTATGCGGAGATCGGTTCTATGACTTAACACTCTATATAGGCGCACCATAGTCCTAGGATTGTAGAACATGACACTCATGTTAGAGTAGGTGCCCAACTAGCCAACTTGTGACGTGTGGGCTCTTGTTGACTCCATCTGAAACGATCTTTATTTATGAAATTCGCATTCTTTTATGACATTCTTTATCTTCATTATTATGATTACAATTGTTGGATAAAGACCTTGAATTTACTATAGTGTATGTTAGATGTGATGGTGGATTGATGGCTATCATGAAATACATCTAATAGTCACTGTATATTCTAAACACGTCCTAGTCGATTGGGCCGTCCAAAAGAGGATAAGGGTCGCCTGAGCTTGAAACTAGCATCTGTGATGCGAAGTACCACGTTTTATTGGTAGGAAACATAGTGATGTTCTAAGCATGCAGATGGATAGTGTTGGTGATCTATCGAACTACCCTCGTTCGGACTTTCCAAGTGGTTACCATTTGTCGAGTGGATTAATTCCGAGGTCTTGGTTGTACAGATTAGTCCTTATTACTCGAAACATCATTGAGACTCTACATGATAGGTGCCTCGCTTTTTACCCGTTTACCGACTCAGTTGGGGTCATCATGTGGCGGGGTTGGGTGAGGTCCCGATGCATGTAGAAGTTGATGCTTTGTTGTCGAGGATTCACCGCTCGCCCTTGTGCGTGGATATTCTATGCTATCTGAGGAGATAACAGTGTGACAAATCTCTTTTATGACATTCTTTATCTTCATTAGTTATGATTACAATTGTTGGATAAAGACCTTGAATTTACTATAGTGTATGTTAGATGTGATGGTGGATTGATGGCTATCATGAAATACATCTAATAGTCACTGTGTATTCTAAACACGTCCTAGTCGATTGGGCCGTCCAAAAGAGGATAAGGGGGTCCTGAGCTTGAAACTAGCATCTGTGATGCGAAGTACCACGTTTTATTGGTAGGAAACATAGTGATGTTCTAAGCATGCAGATGGATAGTGACCTGGTGATCTATCGAACTACCCTCGTTCGGACTTTCCAAGTGGTTACCATTTGTCGAGTGGATTAAGTCCGAGGTCTTGGTTGTACAGATTAGTCCTTATTACTCGAAACATCATTGAGACTCTACATGATAGGTGCCTCATTTTTTACCCGTTTACCGACTCAGTTGGGGTCATCATGTGGCGGGGTTGGGTGAGGTCCCGATGCATGTAGAATTTGATGCTTTGTTGTCGAGGATTCACCGCTCGCCCTTGTGCGTGGATATTCTATACTATCTGATGAGATAATAGTGTGACAAATCTCTGGTCAGAGTACTAGATGTGTTTTAGGTAAATGAGTTTACCTAGTAACACATGCGATGCACTACTTGATCTTCAAGATGTATGCATGGTTATTGGATCTCTAGCGACTCTCGATTTACCAATGGTCGTTATCTGATCGGGATATTTGAGTTGAAAGGACCTACTATACGCTAACCATGATCGACTGGTTCTTGCAGGCACTATCAGTGATACCTAGGGGATAATGGGACGATATTGCTAGACGCTTTACCATGATTCGATGGGTAAGTCCGAAAATTTGTTTTTGGAGTCACAAATGTTATGAGCCCACGGCTAGTTGTATCCCTAAACCATTGAGGGTCACACAAATACTGGTTTCCCAATTCCCGTACGGATATGGTACTCAAAGTGTTGAGTATAGTAGGAGAAAGGTTGGGAGTATGACTTCCTAAAAGTAGCTAAGGGAGTAGGACTTCCATATTTAGCTAATGAGAGTAAACCTGTCATATATAGATTTAGTGGTCAAAAAACTTGATTTTGCATCATAATGATCACTTTTGTAAACTGAGCATATCGGTGATATCTAATCATCGATCGGGATTTTTATGAGACCACAATCGAGGGAGTCGAAACGAATGTTCACTGTTTGACTTGAACCGAATGTTCACTGTTTGAGTTGAACCGAATGTCCACAGTTTGAGTTGAACCGAATATTCACCGTTTTGTTCAAATCAAACTCTATCACTCAATCTATAAATATGGAAATGAGGAGACACTTTCAAGTGTGAGAAAGAAAAACACCAAAAGCTATTCAGCAAACTCCTCCCCTCTCCCTTCTTCCCTCGCCGTCGCCGCCCGCCGCCGACGCTCACCGCCGTCGCCCGCCGCTGCCGTCAGAATTTGTTCCGACCATCTCGGCGAGGAGATTCCGTCCGTGAAATTTTCGTTGGTTTTCTAGTGCAAACCGACGAAGGAGTTGAGATTCTGGTCGTGGACCGGATTAGGCGTCGATCCAGCCGTTCAACCGTTTAAGTGTCAATTCCCTCGTGGAATTTGTCGGAGCCAGACACATAGACGCCATCAAGGTACCTTCTGAACATTCTATGAATGCTTTGATTATTTTACAGGTGTATTGACCGGTCCCGGGCTCCAATTTTTAAATTCTTCCGCTAGGTGTATTGACCGGTCCCGGTCTCGGGAGCGGGATCCGGATCCGCCGCTGCCCCAACAACTCCACCCCGATCGAAGGAGTCAGTTTATGTTGTTGGGAGATTCTCTCCCCATTGGGAACCCGATGACCAAATGATTTACTTGAGCATGATATTCATTGAAAATATTGCAGTTTTTGATAATGCATTGCATTATATTGCGTATTGATGATTTTATAGAAACTAGTTATTATTTTATTTCTCATATGTACTTGATGGTTTCATACTGAATTTATACTCGTCGATCTTCCAACTACCTCTTTTTTTCACATGCTCTGGTGTAGGCAAGGTGAGAGGGGGGATGCTAGAGTCTAGCTTCAGACATGGAGATGCAAGTAAAGTGGGCTTAAGATTTATCTTGATGATGCCCGTAATGTTGTACTCTAGTTTATTTTCAATTCTCATGCTGAAATGATGTTTCAAACATTTGGACACATACTTTAATTTGATGATGACATTTATTTTTTAAACTTCTTTAAATTGTTGGAAGATGATTCTAATTTTACTGCTATTTGAGACATGTTTTATAGCCCATTTATTTTAAAAGATGTTAAAATAATAATTTCCTGCGTAATTATGTTCTATTAGGTCTCGGACTCGGGGCCCCATAGGTTACGAATCTAACACCACCTGCATAACAAGGTATAGTTTGTTTGAGTTTCTCGTTATGTCATTTGTTTTGACAAATGCATTTGCCACATTCTGTAACTTGGTGAAAGATGTGTTGCTGGAGTTCTTGGATCGATCGCTTGTGGTATATTTGGATAACATAATAGTAGTGATTCATTTAGCGATCGCTTGAAGCGCTTGATGACGGTATTCTTACGTATTAGAGAATTCCAATTGTATATGATAAAGGAGAAATGGGAGATTGGTAGATCTGAGATTACATTCCTTGGGAATATTGTGAGCCATGGAAGTATTTAGATGTATGAAGGTTCAATAAATTGAAAGTTGTCGTATCCTCGAGCTGTTGTTGAAACTTCCCAAATAAGAAGTTGTTTGAGGTCTACAATGATACATCTAATTGTGTTCTTGGCAGCGTTCTTGTGCAAGATAGACATCCTATCGCTTTTGAAAACAAAACGTTTAAGGAGACATATATTCTGTCCATGAGAAGAAAATGACTGCAATAGTGTATTTCTTGGAAGATTGGTGACATTACTTTTTGACCATAAAGTATGTGGTGGTCACAAAAAATATAGCTAACATATATGTCAAAACCCAAAAGAAACTGTTCCAAAGCAGACTCGATGGTTTGAATGAGTGCACAAACTGGGTAAATATAAGAAGTTGTTGATGCTTTGAGTTGAAAGGTAGTGTATGATTACGTCTTTGCATTGACTTTGTTGAAATCGGATTTCTATGGTCGTATCCAAGAGTCGTCTGAGATTGTCTTATCAGCAATTAATCGATCAAGTGAAGGCCATGGAACTTTGAAAAGTATTGGATCAAAGAAGGTATTATATGTGATAATGGGTAGTTTTTTGCACATAACCCTCCGTGAAATATTGAAAATACATAGTTCACTCTTGTGAAATTTTATTAACCACAAATAACCTTCACATTTCAATAAATTGGCATACGTTCCCCACGAGTAATAAAATGTCAAAATCAGTTGGTTTGTTACTAAACTACCCTCAACCATTATTTAATTGATTTGATGAGATTAAATAAATTAAAGAGCTTCTGATCTGAAGGAGACACTAAAGCTCGGGTTTCCTCTTCCTCAACTATTATCGTCCTCCTCTTCCTCAGTACCAACCACCGAATGAGACATTGGAGCTCATAGTATGGTCGGACCATCAACTGTCAGGCCTCGTGCACAAACACAGAGTTTAACCACGAACAATAGCGAAAGCATTTAAAATAGTGGCTAAAATTTTTGCTTTTAGCCTGACTGATAAAAACATAATTTAAACTACTGCAATACTCAAAATATCCCAGTTAAAATAACACAGTACAACAGTACAACATGTATCAAATACAAAACAACAACACTACAACTGAATACAATAAAGCACATGGCAGTCCCTGGCTAACAGTACTGATACATATATGCTATACGCTAACTGGAATACTCTAACCACCTCCTGGGGCACCTCCAGCTGGATCAACTCCACGACCAACTGAGTAACCTGGAAAACCTGAACAATACCCACAGGCAAACAAACACCAGGCCCAAAGGGACATGGGGTCAAACCTCAGTACGGAGAGTAACATAAAACAGCTAACGGAAAGCAACAGATAATATGCAAATGCTATGCGTGAACACCTGAGTATAAACAGAAGGCTACAACCAACGGCGGGGAGCCAGAATCTCGAAGGCAACTCAAAGCTGATCACTGATCAAAGACATATACAACTGGGTGTGACCACGGTGTGTGAGTATATGGGAGCTACCCACTCATCTCAACACACGGTATCAGGTGCAAAACACAGCTCAACCTGCTGTTGCCCGACTCATGAGGTGTGGGAGCTACCCACTCCGCTCATAGTGGCTAACAGATCCCAGCAGGGAGATGAGGTTACGGGAGTTACCCGCTCGTACTCAAAACAAGCACCCTAATACTCACAGATCAACACCAAGGCACGGCTTAAACAGATCAGAGCTCAATATGACAAATGCGTGTATGCAACAGATAAAATGTCCAACACAGAACATATACAACGATGCAAGGCATACACAGCAGCACGCATAATCACCCATGCTCAATCCAAAGCTGTAAAACAAGCTCACATCCGTACCTCAAATCTCCTGAGCTACAATTACCACAAAGCAGTCCCGAGCAACACAGATCTCACACCTGCTAAGCAACAACGAACAAAATCTCAGGGACAGTAGCACAGAATTGCAACTGGGAGCTACGAACTCAACCAGCGCAATCCTACCCTTATAACACAACAGAAGGCTCTAAACGAAGCACAAGGTAGGATCTTAGCACTTACCCAACGAGCTACCTGAACGGTAGAATCAAAGCCAAGCTTATGCTAACAGACTACAGAAGGGAGATGTCTCGCAATCTCTCCAGGCTTGGTGCAAGCTTCCAAAAGTTGTACCAAACGAAGCGTCTTAGCAAGAGGAGTCCAACGCTACCACTCTTACTTCAATCGGAGCTGTCAACCGCCGGCAATCGGGGAAGATAAGGTTCGGTGAACAGTAGCTAGGGTATCGCGACAGGATTCGCTATCGGGAAAATATTCAAAGTGTCGAAGCTGAATACTGAAACAAAGACCAAGTCCTCTTATTTAAAGCTCAGATCTGCTCAAATTTGATGAACGGTATCCACCGACAACTTAAGTCTAAAAACTGATTTCCCACTCGGATCTGAATCTCACATCAGATAACTCTTCGTCAAAACAGATCCTGGCTTACCCAAACGACGTCGCGCAGAGTCCACTCTCGCATCTGGACACGTCATCCACTACTCAAATCTGAAATGCTAAATGCGTCGCATCGCAACCACTCAGATCCTATCGAAATCTGAAGACCAACGATACTCGAATCTGAATCTCGTCAGCTAAACCAAAACATTGTCGTTCCAACTAATCCAAACGACGTAGTTTAGCTATTCGTCACAGAAAACACGCTGGCTCACCTCTAGACGCCTGCGATACCAGATTCCATCATCACAACTGAGCGCGATCACCCAGCGCTGACCAACACTCACATCTGATCAGTTCCCGCGGAAATTCTCCAACTCTCTAGATCTGTTTCAAGGACTTATGCGGACCCGATAACTAAGCCAAGCCTACCAACTCAAACCTGGCTCATCCCAGATCTGTTCAAGCCAAATCTGATCTATACTAAACCCGATTAATTAACTCAATTAATCTAATCAACTTTCGGGGCTCACATACCATCAACGATCGGCTTTTAGTGACAATTGTATGAATATGTTTCTGAAGGAGAACATTTCCATTGTTGTGGATTTCTGTTTTTGTCAATTGTATGTTTCTTCTAGAACTAAATCAAATGAAAATTGTATGTTTCTTCTGGAATATGATGTCAACTTTATGAATATGATATGTTACAGGAACAAGCATAAAACCAGATTCATTACAAATGGCACATGATAGGAACGAAACCAGATCGCGCATGGTCATTTAAAATCATTTTTCCAAAGCTGCGTGATCTGAAACAAGAAGAGTTGCAATAACTGATTTGTTCGCCTGATCTGATCGGTTTTGCTCTGGTCTGTTCTGAACCATTCTTTCTGAGTTGCACTTGTTCTCATCTGAACTTCTCTTACTCTTTAACTGCTTTGAATCACAGCACTGAGCTGATCTGTTCTGAATCCCCTGCTCTTCAGCTGATCTAAGCTGCTTTGTTCTATTATGGTTTGCTCTGCTATTCTCATCTGATCTAATCTATTATGCTCAATCAAAATGCTCTTGTTCTGATCTAATCTGATTCGTTCTCGTCTGAACTTATCTGAAATGCTCTTGTTCTGATCTGAACTGCTTTTAAATGAGTTCAACTCTTCGATTATACCGTACAGTTCTTCAATCTGTTCTATCTAACCTGATCTGATTCCAGCTTGACATGCACGCTCAAGTAGATAGGTTACAAACATAATAACAAGTTGTGTTCATCAAAATAATGTTTATATGTTATACATCCAACACCACAGCAAGCAACATAAATAGCAATGCACAAAAGGCCCATCCCTCATTTCCAACTCTAGCACTTCGAGAATTCACTTCATTCTCATTTTCAGCAGGACAACTCTTCTCATCTGATATGATCTATTCTGCTCAACTGAACTGTTCTTGCTCTGATCTGTTCCGATGCATTCTTATCTGAGCTGCTATTCTGAATTGCTCTTGTTCTGATCTGAATTGTTTTAACTGAGATTAGCTTTTTTATTATAATGTACAGTTCTTCAGCTCATCTGCTCTATCTGTATGAGCTGTTCTATTTTGTTCTGGTTCGCTCTGCTCAAATGAACTACTCTTGTTCTGATATGATCTAATTCGTTCTCATCTTAACCTATCTAAACTGCTCCTAAACCGCACTTGTTCTGATCTGAACTTTTCTTAACGAAAAGTACACAAGAAAATTTGATCTTTCTGATCGGAAATAATGGGGTATTTGTGGACAAAGCTTGTGCATTTCTTGTGAGGAGATCTGAAACTTATGACCATTCATATTTTGTTCTTTCAGCTCGAGACGAAGGGTATTTTGGTACATACACATACAGTAATCAGATTATCTGTTACCCAGACTCAATAGAAGCGCGTGTTTAACAACTCTTGGAGACATGGTTAAAGCGTGCCAATTTAACGAAAGGTGAAGGTTATTTGAAGCTGATAAAATTTCACAATGGGTGAAATGTGTATTTTCAATATATCATGGGAGGGTTACGAGAAAAAAACTCGATAATGATAGCAAGGAATTTATTCCAAATGGTTTTGAAATAAGTTTTTGAGCGGAACACAAGAGTCTCAATGGGTAGGTCATCCGGGTGTTAATCGAATGAACGATTTATCGTCCAGACAATATTATTGGCTGAAAATGGAGAATACTGTTGAGAAGTATGTGAATACTTGTTTAGTATATAAACTAGACAAGTCGGGGTGGACCAAGAGAGCACGTTTGTTGTAACCTCTGCCCATTGCAGAGAGACAATGATAGTCAATGTCGATGGATTTCATTATTGGATTCCTGAAAATGAATGGGATGACCTCGATCGTCAAAGTTTTCAACTAACCAATCATCCTGAAAGTGATGGTTGGCGAGAAAGATTGATGGTCCCGGAAATAGGATCACTAAGCAAATAGGAGTTCAGAAGGGGGGGGTTGAATGAACTCCTTCGATTTTTCTATTTCAAATCTCTTTTAAAATGTTTGGATCTCAGTTTTATGCAAACTTCTCAGCCAACAAAATATGTGCAGAAATAGGCTGATTGGTTTGTGAACAATGAACAATGCGCAACAGTAAATAAATGATGTATGTAAAAGATTGAGTCAAGAGTTTGTTTCTGGAAGTTCGGATATCAATATCCTACGTCTCCCCTTCTTCCTCCTCGGAAGGTAGCACTAAAAGACTTTGATGAGAGTAGCCTTTCTACAATCACCCGATCCCGTAACCCGCAGCTACGAGAACTCCTAGCGCTTTACAATACTTCACGCAGACTTCGCTGCTGGTTTTTACAATGCTTTGAAGGTTTTTCGAACTTCTTTACAAGACAGTTCGTTACAGACTCTATCAAATATATCAATGAGAACACGAATTTAGAGACTGTAAATATCTTCTGGTTTCAACAATGAACAACCAGAAGATTGACTCGAATATTTTTCTAATGAAGATCAAACGATAAGTTCTTCGAGTCTTGAGCTTTTTGAAGATATCAACGAAGTGTAAGCTCTGTATAGATTTTGGCAGCGTGACAGCAATAGATGATAAGCGAAGTGTCTTCTTCAACACTGCTGCTGATATTTATAGGCTTCGACTGCAATGGTCATATTAATTCCCCAAAGGAAAATGAATCCCGTTTGAATTACTGCCAAAATCGTACACCGTAATTCCTGCTCCACTACAAGGTAAAATTGCTCACTGACAGAGCCAATTTGTCTTCATACCATATTTGTGCAAGCATGGAGAAACGGCCTCTGTACACTGTACTATTTACCCAAAATAGTACCTAACTTGTCTCCTTCATTCCAGGCAACTGTACGATCGTACAAATCTTTTCCTTATGAGCAAACGATCGTATTTGAATCACTTGAGCTTGCGCCTGAATTAACTTTGGTAACCAGCACTATCTTCATCGACGTTGTCAAAATGCTTCGACTGGAAAAACGCTTGGAAGAATATACCTGCTGATGTGCATATGTGTTTTTCCATCTGCTGATTCCTTTTAAGCGATAAAACGATGTCGTGTCAACTTATCTAAGTGACGCCGTTTTATTATCTTTGTAAAGCATCTGCTGGTTGAAGTCACTGTAGCTGTCTGCTGATATGCTTTAAACAAAGCATCTGCTGAAATTTCAAGGGAACGCTTCTCTGAATCAATCAAAACGCTGTCGTTCCAACTTAACCAAACGTTGTCGTTTCGCAATCTTCAACAAATATACTTAACCAACTGCTGAACTTCTTCAAGAAAGCTTCTGCTGATTACTTCATCTGCTGATACGAAACTGTGCACTCCACGACGTCGTTCCAACTTATCAAAACGCTGTCGTTTAGTACTTCTTAGCAAAACACGCTGAAACTCAAATCGGTAACATCTGCTGATTGCTCACAAATACTCCAACTGCTGAATTACCACTGTAGATAGATAAAACGATCTCCTGTAGAATGCGACAACTGATTGTCCAATATCATCTTGTCTTATTTTTGTTATAACCAAAACTTATAAATATTGTCCTAACAGAGTGACATGTTTTATTTGTCAGACATTAACTCCCTACCGACTTGTGAGTCTTGTCTCAAGGGAAAGATGACTAAACAACCC
>KV014987.1:19450-30070 GCA_001598015.1 Dorcoceras hygrometricum | reverse complement strand
CCACTTTAATAAATGATAATCAACAATATTAAATACAACCGAAATTGCAAAACCTAAAGCATACACCTAACACATTGGGCGCGGCTCTCGATCATCCCAAACATGCAATCAATCTAATTAACTTGCATAAATTAAATTATCAAATTATTTATCACAAAATCATATTTTAATAATAAAATCGCATTTTATAATAAAATCGCATTTTGTCGATAAAATCAAATTTTAATCAACAAAATCATATTTAATTGTAAAATCATATTTCACAATTAAAATCATATTTTGCAATTCTAATTGCATTAAATTGGGCTTAAAACAATTTTAGGCCCAAAAATCTCAAAATTTCAAAATCGACCAAAATTGGACCGATATCGAATATCGGCCCGAAAACTTCATGGGCTGCCCGGGACAGGCCCGAACATGACCTAGAAGAGAATTAGCCATCGCAACGCTGCCGGAGACGTCGCCGGACGGCGACGGCCGCCGCCACCAAAACGCGCGCGGCACTCGACCGCACGCTGGCCGCATGATGCGCGGCCTGGCCACGCCAACAGCGGCGCCTCCCGCCGCAAGCGTGCGCCCATCATGGCGCACTGGTTGCGCAACATCGCGCAACGGTTGCGCGTGGCCGCTGGCCATCGTGCGGCTCTCGATCGAGCATCCATATGCGCGGCCGCGATGATCACCGTGCGCCAAGAGCGGCGCACAGCCGCGCGCCTGCTGGCCCAATATTGCGCAACTAGTGCGCATATATGGTGGGCATCGGCCGGCCAGCAAGTGGCCATTGCGCAGCCGCGCGCGCGCAATTGCGTGCGGTTGTTGGGCCGCCGCACACGGCGGCGGCCGGCGGCTACAAAAAATATTTTTTTGATTTCAAAACTCGATATTCAGATGCAATTATGGCAACAATGTATTGAAGGATCCGAGCCAAAACTCGAGATTCAGATGCAATTATGGCAACAATGTATTGAAGGATCCGAGCCTTGGCTCTGATACCACTGTTGGGATAGTGGTGGCGGATCCGGATCCCACTTTCCGGGGCGCAGCGAAAAAACAAAAATTGCCCGGAAAGTGTCCAATACATTCAATGAAATCTACAAACATACATAGGTGTTCGTAGATGATTACCTTGCTGGCGTCTAGGCGCCTGGCTCCGACCAGTTTCACGAGGAAACCGGCACTTCAAACTGTAGGCGGCGGTAGATCGTCAATCAGGGCCACGATCGGATTCAAGACACCTTCGTCAGCCTGCACTAGAAGGACTGATGAATTCAGCACGGACGGAAACTCCTTGTCAAGCTGATCGGAACAAGTCCGATCAACGTACGCGGCGGCGGGGCGGCGGCACTTGGGCGGTGACGCGGCCGAGAGAGGGGGCGAGAGGAGAGGGGCGGCCGAGTGGTCTATGGAGGCTAGGTTTAGGTTATGATACTCGTGTGATCAAGCCCTAATCATCTTAACTAAATAAAGGTGATAGATGGGCTTGAACCGGCCCAATGGACTTGGGTCATACCCCGGTCCATATGAACATTCGGTTCAGTTTAAATCACTGCGGTTTCATCATAACTCCGATCGAAGATCAGATCAGACCGATCGAATCAATTTCCAAAACTGAATGTTATGACGTGAAAACAATTTTTCAGATACCTAGTTCAAAATGACAGTTTTGCCCCTCAACAGCGGGAAATCGCAATTTGACCCCTATTGACTTTTAGGAAGTCGCACTCCCTAAAATCCTCTTTGTATGCTCAACACATTGAGCTCAGTTTCCGTGCGGGGATCATGAATCCATTACTTGTGTGACCCTCAATGGTTCAGGGATACAGCTAGCCGTGGGCCCGAAACCGTTGCGGCTCCGAAATCACAATTTCGGACTTGCCCATCGGATCATGGTAAAGCGCCTAGCAACATCGCCCCATGATCCCCTAGGTATCACTGATAGTGCCTGCAAGAACCAGTTGGTCGTGGTTAGCGTACAGTACGGTTTTTTCAACACATATATCCCGCTCAGATCAACGACCATTGGTAAATCGAGAGTCGCTAGATCCGATAGCTATGCATACATCTTGGAGATCGAATAGTGACATCGCGAGTGTAACTAGGTAAACCCATTTACCTAAAGCACTTCTAGTACTCTGGCCAGAGATTTATACACTATTATCCCCTCAGATAGCATAGGATATCCACGCATGTCTGCGAGCAGTGAATCCTCGACAACGAAGCATCGACTTCTACATGCATCGGGGTCTCACCCAATCCCGCCGCCTAACCCAAGTGAGTCGGCAAACGAGTCAAAGTGAGACGCCTATCATGTAGAGTCTCAATGACGTTTCGAGTCGTGAGGACTAATCAGTACAACCAAGACCTCGGACTTATCCACTCGACAAATGGTAACCACTTGGAAAGTCCGAACGAGGATAGTTCGATAGATCACCAGGTCACTATCTATCTGCATGCTCAGAACATCACAATGTTCCCTTCCAATGAAACACGGTACTTCACATCACAGATACTAGTCTAAATCTCGGGCGGCCTTATCCTCATTTTGACGGCCCAATTGACTAGGAACGAATTCAGAATACACCGTGACTATTAGATGTGTTTCATGATAGCCGTCATACCCACTATCACATCTAACATACTGATGGTCCCAGAAATAGGATCACTAAGTAAATAGGAGTTCAGAAGGGGGGGGGGTTGAACTCCTTCGATTTTTCTTTCAAAACTCTTTTAAAGGTTTGGATCTCAGTTTTATGCAAACTTCTCGGCCAACAATATTTGTGCGGAAAAAGGCCGATTGGTTTGTGAACAGTAAGCAATAAATAATATGTAAGTGCGTAAAGTAAAAGTAAGGGATCAGAGATTTGTTTCTAGAATTTCGGACTTCAATGTCCTACGTCTCCCCTTCTTCCTCCTCGGAAGGTATCACTAGAAGACTTTGATGGTTACAGCACTTCTGCAAACACCCACCCACACAAGCAGCACTTGTATGGACTCCTAGCTATCTCAACAAACGATCCAAGCAGATGCAACTGCTGGTTACAACACTTTAATGTTTTCAAACGGCTTTTTGAGAAGCCCGTTTGTTACAGACTCAATCAAAAGATATACAGTGAATACACGTATATGAGACTGTAAAAATCTTCTGGTTTCAACAATGAAACTCGATTACAACAATGTAACCAGAAGATTGACTCGAAGGTATTTCAATGAAGATCAACTGTTAGGTTTTTCGAGTCTTTGAGCTTTTGAATATTGCAACAAGTAGATAGCTCTGGGAGTATTTTGACAGCGTTTCAGTAATAGCAATAGCGAGAGATGTGTTCTTCAATTCAAAGCGTCTGGTATTTAAACTCTTCGTCCAACGGTCGATGAATCCAGATAAGGCAACAAATCCTTTTTGAATTTCTGACAGTAGTACGCCGTCAATCCTGCTCCACTACAAGGTAAATTGCGTTAAGTCAGGGATACGAGAATTATTTCCATATATGAGCAATCCCGTTGTAACGACCTCTGCCAATGTGTACTATTCATCCAAAAATAGTACCAATCTTGTCCCCTTAATTCCAGGCAATTTGTACGATTCTACGAATCTTTTCCAATTGAGTAAACGATCGTATTTGAATCAATTTTAGCTTGCGCCTGAAACAAATTTGACAACCAGATCTAATTTCCTTCATCGTGGTTTCAAATGTTGCGACTGGAAAATACTTGTATGCGTCGACTGGTTTTCCACGTGTGATTTTCCAGCGCCTGGTTATACATATGATCCAACTACTGGTTGAATAAAACTCTGTAGCTCTCGTCTGGATATAGCACCACTGTAGCTTGCGTCTGGTTTCAATACGGTGTCGCTTTAACTAAATAAAACGTTGTCGTTGCACATGCTACTATTTGAACTTGCGTCTGGATTACCAATACTATCCTGCGACTGGTTATCTAAAATGCTGACGTTTTAACTCATCCATACGACATCGTTTGTTAAACTCTCGACTGGTTATATACTTCACTGTTCACTGCGACTGGATATAAGCCACTGTTCACTGCGACTGGATACTAACCACTGTTCACTGTGACTGGATACTAACCACTGTTTACTGTGACTGGATACTAACCACTGTTCACTGCGACTGGATACTAGCCACTATTCACTGCGACTGGATGCTAACCACTGTTTGAAAGTTCTCGTCTGGTTGATTACTTCAAAACGCCGTCGTTTTGCGTCTTGATACACTATTCCTTGCGTCTGAATAGCAATCCTGTCGACTGGTTCTTCCTTTCCTATTGACAACACCAGATATAGCTTGTTCTATTTTGTTATCACCAAAACCATAAATTTTATCCTAACAATTTCCCCCTTTTTGGTGATGACAAAACTTCAGCAGCCGCAATAAATAGATAGGAAAAAATCTCTTTGCAATCTATCAGACTCCTGAAAATCTGCTTGACGAATTCTTTCGGCGGCCTCTTCTATAGTGATAACTTGCCCGCTCTCTAAGATGTGTCTCCGCGCCTGTTCAACTCGTTCTGCAAAAGTTCCAGTAGTGCGTGGAAAAGTTGGTATTCTCACTGCACTACTGCCACCAGCAACATCACGAGGTGATTGAGGAGTAGGCAAGGGGCGGCGCTCCACACGAACAGGAGGAGGGCGGCTACTACTTCCACTTTCCCCCTTTTTCGCATCACCGCCGCGAATATAGTCGACGATATCAGCAAACTGGGTGGAAAGGCTGAGTATATCTGCTGCTATCTTTGATTGAAAATCCAGTTGTTCGCTCCTGATAGCAGCAATTTGCCCATCCATTGATAGCATCTTGGCATCTTGCTCTCGTTGCTTATTTTCGATATCAAATAGGTCGCCAAAGATAGTGCCAACGGGTGCCATCAAGCCCTTTTTGAGATCAGTGATTTGCGCTGTTTGAGTATTACTTTTCCTTTCAAGAACTCGACACACAGTCTTAAAGGATTGGCGAAGCAAGCTTTGCATTTTTAGAAGATCCCCACGAACGCCCAATTCAACACTATTGAGCTTGGATAACATTTCGCAGTTGGAGTCATGAATGCGCTGAGCAAGAGATGATCGGAGGTCTTCAAACGCATTGATAAACTCATTAGAATCAACTGGTGCCGATGTATGAGCAGCTTCTTGATCATGCACATGTAAATCCGCAGAGTCAAAATGAATAGAGGCGTCAGAAGAGGAGGAACTAGATTCCTGAGGAGGAGAGGCGGCCGGAGAAGAATCTGGACTCTGTACAAAATAAAGTTTCTCTTCCTGAACAGTAGGCGACAAAATTGGTGGTCCTAAGGCATAAGCATAATCTGGTGGAGATGGAGACCTGTACACTGTATTCCCACTAGAAGACGCTGAATCAAAATCTGAACCTGATTGACCACTGGAACAACTAAGAAAATCTGCAAAATAGCCGGTATTGACACCATGTTCAAAGTCATCGAGAAAATAATCCGGTAGCCGTTCAACACCTAAATTTCTGATAACGATATCTGAAGACAAACTGGCAGGCCTTAGATGCCCAGACATACTAAACTGAATAGCCTCTGTACAAACACGTTGCCATGCCCAAATATTTACCAACAAAGAAGCTGCTCCCCAATACCGTGCAGGCTCTATCAAAGGAACCTCGGAATCAAAATATTCTGCAGTCACACTCGCAGGCAGCCTCTTTCTATCTACAAACAATGACAACGCGCAATCGCTCCTCCAATAACCAGATTCTTGAAGGGGCGTCCAGACTCCATTAATCAACACCACTGGTCGCACCCAACAAACAGATTTTGCAATGGAGTAAAAATAAGCAAGACAAACACTACTACGGTCAGTGGAATCAATGACAGGAGGAGAGGAGGTGGGTTGTACCAATTCAAGGTTGTGCTCTTGTTGCTGTGCTTTGAAATCGTCAAGAGATTGAGAGTGAGCAGCAGACAACAAACTAAAAACCTGGACAAAAACTCAACATCACTGCAAACCAAATCAACAATTTCGCTAGCAGGATTTTCTGTAATCTGGTCATCCTCTACCAGTGTAGCTTTGCCCTTGTCCCTAAAAGAAGAGGATTCACCAAGCCTGAGCATGGAGACTTCCGCAGTAGTAATTGAGGGCACAACATGTCATTGGGAATTTGTAACAGAAAATCATCGAAAGACATATGCACCTCAGCACTTTGCTTGCTGTTGGTAGCTTTCTCAAGATTGGTTGAAGCCACCACTGGTTCATCAACTCGAGAATCAAAAACCGGGAACGACGAATCCAACCATTCATCAAAATCATCGCCAATGTCCGTTTCATCAACAAGCCTGTCTCCCTGTTCCTTCTTATTTGAAGATAAATCAGTAGACTCAGAGATGACCTGGCTAATAATCATATCCACATCATCCAAGATAGGTACCACCTGGACAGGCACGTGTCTCACTTTGTCAATAGTTCCCCCAACAGAGTCTTCTTCATCCGCAGTAGCATCCTCAACTTGTTTTTCCAAAGAAATTCGTCTTGCGACGACCGGTTTGACTTTGGTGGATCTTTTCTTTTTGATAACTTGACCCACCGCTGTCTCACCGGCGGCCTGTCTCTTCTTTGACATGGTTTTCTTCACTGGAGTTTTTCTTGCTCGAGGTGCATCTGCCACCTCTTTTATCCCAACATTTTCATTTACCGAAACAAATCGGTGCACTGTCTTCTCATTCAGAATTCTTGGAACAGGAAATTATTTTGATTCACCCAGTTCCACTCCTGGAACATTCCTCAATAAGACACAGATCTGAATTGCGTAACCCTGTGCCTGTCGCGAATCAGGGGTTACCATTTCCTTGAAAACACCAAATAAAAGACTGCTCCAGTTGATTTTT
The DNA here is from genome assembly GCA_001598015.1 of Dorcoceras hygrometricum. NCBI lineage: Eukaryota > Viridiplantae > Streptophyta > Magnoliopsida > Lamiales > Gesneriaceae > Dorcoceras > Dorcoceras hygrometricum. The sequence goes on along the minus strand of KV014987.1, from coordinate 23,209 downwards.
ATGTCAAAAGTGATCGCCGTCATCAGTAAAAATCTATCACGAGTTACACAATCAAAGGACCCATCCTTGACATAGATTGTCTTTGCCAGTATGTCATGCAACAGACGGTAGTGAAATTTCAAGGCCTTCTTCAGACAAGACATACTCACTTGTTCTTTGGAGTCAGAAAACAGACTGCGAGCATCAAAAACAAAATTCTTTGGAACATCTGTTAAATCAATCAGACCCTCGGTGGGCAACTCAAAAGCCGCTGCAAACATTGCCTGAGACATTTCAATCGTCGTACCACCTATGGTGCTGACCACCATACCATCTTCTCTGACTGAGCTATTTGCGAAGAACTCTGTTAAAGCATCTTCATAGAATACGGCGGGACAACCCAAAAATTCCTTGAGCCCCGTTGCGATGAGAGTTTCGAACATCTGTACCATACCGGCGTCGTCAAGCCTAAACACAGATTCGAAGTCGATATGGTGACTGTTGCTAATAAGGGAGGATGCCATGTCTGGTAAACGATAGAGTGCTGGAGTGCCTGTAATGGATTTGCAAGAGAAAACACAAGAGAATACGTTTGTGTGATAGCGCAAATGTTTCAATGTAGAAGACAAAGAACAGTAAGCGCGTAATATATAGAAGGAATACGAAAAGTTGCAGAATAGGGAACGGTGTAGATGTGACTGCTGGAATGATGACAAAGACACGTGTCAATCATCCAGAGGCGCGTACTATTGTGGGAAAATATTTTCAAAATATTTCAACAGTACGGAGTAAAAGATTTTGCAAAATATTTTAAGCAAGCAGAATATTTTTCAAAGAATATTTGCAAAGTACATATTTCAATCATAGAAACGTGCGCCAAAAAGTAATGAGTCACAACTGCTGCGACTGGTTTTATAACCTTGCAGCTGGTATTTTAATATATCGCTAGGTAAGCAAGATCTGGTCACACATAAGTATCAACTGTATATATGCAACATCTGAGTGTCCAGACGCAACATATTCAGATGACGTCACACTTATCAATAAGACCTTGGTTCCCCCTGCGACTGGTACATACCTTGAGACTGGTGCTCTGCGACTGATATCTTGCGACTGGTCTACCAGTCGACTGGTACTTTCCAACGCAAGTTGTCCCCTCGACTGGAGGCTACTGTTCCCCCTGAACAAGATACCTTCAGCTGAAATAGACAATGGCTTTCAAACTGCAACTGTTAGTGCACAAAGTGATGCCTTATATCGATGTGCTTGGTTCGTGAGTGCAGTACAGGGTTCTGGGTGATTGCAATTGCACTTGTGTTGTCACAGAGAATAGGAGCTTCAGAAGCATCAATGCCATAATCCTTCAATTGATGTTGAATCCAGAGGATTTGTGCGCAACAACTGCCAGCAGCAAGATACTCCGCCTCAGCAGTTGACGTGGCAATTGACGTCTGCTTCTTACTAAACCAAGAGATCAATCGATCCCCTAAAAATTGACATGTTCCACTTGTGCTCTTGCGATCAATCCTGCAACATGCGTAATCTGCATCACTGTACCCAATTAGTTCAAAGCCGGAGTCTTTGGGATACAAAAGACCCACGTTAGGAGTACCCTTCAAATATTTCAATATTCGCTTTACAGCAATGTAATGCGATTGCTTTGGCTCTGCTTGAAATCTAGAACACATACAGACAGCAAACATGATGTCTGGTCTGCTAGCAGTTAAATATAGCAAGGAGCCTATAATACCACGATACAAAGATACCTCAATGGCAGTTCCAGCTTCATCTTTGTCGAGTTTGATCGTGGAACTCATGGGAGTCGCTGCTGCTGAACTATTTTCCATTCCAAATTTCTTCAGCAGTTCTTTTGTGTATTTGTCCTGGTTGATGAATATTCCATTCTCCAACCGGCGCACTTGTAAGCCTAAGAAGAATGTCAGCTCCCCCATCATGCTCATTTCGAACTTGTCCTGCATTAACTTGGAAAACTTCTTGCACAGTTTGGGGTTAGTTGACCCAAAAATAATATCATCAACATAAATTTGAACAAGTAAGACATGGTCGTCCTTAACAAATTTAAACAAAGTTTTATCTACTGTGCCTATTGTGAATTGATGTTCATGCAGGAATTTAGTGAGTGTGTCATACCAGGCTCTGGGTGCTTGCTTCAACCCATATAGAGCCTTGTCCAGTTTGTAAACAAACTCTGGATTTGTATGATCAACGAAGCCAGGAGGTTGTGCAACATACACTTCCTCTGTCAAGACACAATTTAGAAATGCATTCTTGACATCCATCTGAAAGACTTTGAAGTCTTTATATGCAGCATATGCAAGAAACATGCGTATGGCTTCTAATCTAGCTACTGGTGCAAAAGTTTCATCAAAATCTATTCCTTCCATTTGCCTAAAGCCTTGTGCTACCAGCCTAGCTTTGTTTCTAGTTACTATGCCATCTTCATTCAGTTTATTTCTAAAGACCCAACGAGTACCTATGACTGAATGATTTTTAGGTCTAGGTACAAGTTGCCAAACATTATTACGCTTAAACTGGTTTAATTCTTCCTGCATAGCTTCTATCCAGCTTGGGTCTGCTAAAGCTTCATCTATTTGTTTTGGTTCTATATGTGAGATGAATGCAGAATCAAAAAGATCGTGAGATAGCTGGCCTCTAGTGCGAACAGGGGATTCGAAATTACCTATGACTTGCTCAGGTGGATGATTTCTATTCCACCGAAGATCAAGTCCAATTGGATTTGTTCGTTGTTGTTCCCCCTGTGTTGCTGGATGATTTGACGACTGGATCAGCAGACGCCATAAGATGTGAAGAATCGCTAGCTCGTGCGCTTCCTGCTGGTAAGAAGTGCTTGCTGCTGGTACATCAGCAGGTGGCCTAGATGTGCTCTCGACTGGTTCACCAGCATATGGTACTAATTGATGAGTTCTTGCGGCTGGTTCACCAGTCGATGGTCTTGATGCCAATTGAGAAGGAGTCGTGACTGGTTGTCCAGCAGGTGAACTTGCGACTTGTTGAATATCCCTTGCGACTGATTGTCCAGCAGGTGAGCTTGATGCCATTTGAGAATTGCTTGCTGCTGTTGGATCTTGTTGAATAGTATTGTCCGTTGTGACCACTGCTGGTTGTTCCCCCTCAGCTAATGTTCTTTGTGCCACGTCATCATCTGATTCCTCAAGAGAATGTTGTTCCAAACGTGAACACAAATCGTGAAGGCTTGCAGCTGAGTTGGACTTGAAACTTGTTTCATCAAATACTACGTGAGCAGATTCCTCAACATTTAAACTTCTGCTGTTGAACACTCTGTATGCTTTGCTCACTGCTGAATAGCCTATAAAGATACCTGCATCAGATTTGGGTTCAAAGGCAGTTAGATGCTTCTTTCCATTGTTGTGAATGAAGCACTTGCATCCAAACACCCTGAAATAAGAAATATCAGGCTTCTTGCTATTCCATATCTCATAGGGTGTTTTATCATGCATCCTATTTATCATTGATCTGTTCTGAGTATAGCATGCTGTATTAACTCCTTCTGCCCAGAATTTTTGCGAAATTCCTGAATAAGCAATCATAGATCTAGCAGCTTCTTTTAAAGTGCGATTTCTCCTCTCAGCTAACCCGTTTTGCTGAGGAGTTCTTGCTGCTGATAGCTCATGCTTTATTCCCAAGTCCTCCAGATAAGAAGTTAATTTAAAATTTAGAAATTCAGTACCGCGATCACTTCTTATCCGGTTGACTGAACAAGACTTGTCATTTTGCAAA
>KV014986.1:138189-153754 GCA_001598015.1 Dorcoceras hygrometricum | reverse complement strand
TGGTGGCCTCTACCTCTGCACATCCTGCTCCATCTCTCGGAGCACCCTCTCAGCCCGAAAGGCTCCTGCAATAGCCGCGGGATAATCAGTCACCCCCACTACTAACACATCCATCTTGATAGTAGGCCTCAATCCCTCCACAAAGTGCTTCAACTCTCTGTTGCATTGTCAGCGATCAGGGGCATAAAATGACATCCTCTGTAATGACCCGTACTTTTCTTAGCGGAATTTATAAGTTTTGGGGTTCAAATGAAAGTCGTAAAATTTTCAAACATCGAAATAATGGATCGTTACTAACTTTCTGGACTGAAGTGAGAATAATATTCCAATTCACGAAGTGAATAAGAATCAGGTGTTACAATGGAAAGGCGCGGAAACTAGAAATCTGATAATCATGCAACAAAATGGATATATTACTTCAAGGTGAAGTCTGGACATATTTCTTCACAATAAATAACTATAAATCTGGTCTAATACATACAACAGCAAAAAGGTTTCTGTACAATACTATGTAACCCAAAAAGGAACCACGAAATCTGGAACAGAAAGAAAAACGCTGAAGTCTGGTGTCCACGATAAAAACTTCCTTCCCTTCTGTTCATTTCCCTCCAGCTCTTAACTGTTCATTACCTGCACTCAATGAAAACTAGTGAGCCAAAGACTTAGCAGGTAAAGTCTGGAAATAACGAAAGCAAATCATACAATCGTTTAAAAGCTGATACATACTGGAGTCTGAACTTTGAATACACTCAAGAATAAATAAGCGTAAAATATAACAGAGAAATCTGGAAAGGAACGAAAGCATAAAACATAATTCGATTATGAAAACATTTTATTTAAACATTTCTTAGAGCAGTGATTAAAATCACACTTGTGCTCTTCATTCATTTACTGAAAATTATGACAACACTCTAAACATTTGGTCCATTTCTTTTGATCAAACTCCTGATATCAGTCTTAGCACTATTGCTCATTTTTGAAGGGGTATATAGATCCGTCGATCCATAATCCTGATCCTTCCTTGGATTTTGAAGGGGTATACAGTCCGTCGACCGTAATCCTGATCCTTCCTGGGGACCCTTTTGTTGTCATAACTTAAAACATTTCTTAAAACCTTCTGCTCTTTCTTTATTTCGTGAAATCTGTTTTCTTTCTCTTGAACGGTTACTGGTTTTATTTTGTCTAATGATGTTCTGGAATGCTTCGAAGTTTTCTGTAATACTTGCGAAGATGAAAACTGAATAAAATCTCTCAAATCTAATCAATTGAATCGAATAAATCTTTTGAAATGATTCGGAAATGAATGAGGAATCCGAATCTATTCTTTTTGTCTCAATCGAAGAAGTATCGAAGAAGTAAATGATGAAATCTGTTTTGAATGAACAGTAGAAATCTGAATCATATAGGTATATCTCAATGAGGAAGAAATAAAACAGATCTCTGTTGGTCAACCAGATGTCAACGCAACTTATGAATGACGTCACCAGATTTTACCCAACTAAACGAGTAAATCAGATGTCACGCTACTAACGAATAAACCAGATGTCACCTAATGAGACTATTCACACCAGATGTCAACGGTCCACTCAGAAGTCAACGAATTATAAAAGAATGTTCATCATAGAAATTCAGCGATGGTATAAGAACCAGACTTCATAGTTAACCGTGTGGATAAACATGAATTATCACGGTTACCTTCTTCTGAAGAAATCAAAATATCTTACGAAATTTCTGGAAAAGATCGAATAAGCTACTTGTGAGCTACTTCGATGAATGAATAATTGGAAAACTCAAGAATTTGCTAGATGAACATCATTAAACCATTTTCTAAAACATCTTTGAATCAGAACCAGACTTCATACTTAACCGTGTGGATAAACATGAATTACAACGGTTACCTTCTTATGAAGAACTCAAAATATCTTACGAAATTTCTGGAAAAGATCGAATAAGCTACTTGTGAGATACTTCGAGGAATGAATCATTGGAAATCTCAAGAATTTACTAGATGAACATCATTAAACCATTTTCTAAAACATCTTTGAATCAAAATTTTAGTAAACGTAACTTTTGCAAAAACAGAGCATGAACTTCTGGTTTTCTTTGAAGAACAGCCGTAGCTATTTTCCTTTCTTTAAAACCGTACATAATCATAAACACATAATTGAATATATGATTTCTATTGAGTGAGCAAGAAACAGAGTTTACTTGTCTTAAATCTTTAACACAACAACAGCAGAAGATTCAGTAACTTCTTACACACCGCTGGTTTCCTTTAAAACTTTGAAAAGATTTTTTTCGACTTCTTCCAAGAGAGCACCGCTTCTAAATGATTTAATTTGAAAATAATGATGCATGAAGCAGCTTAACATCCTATTTATATGTTTTAATATGTCTAGTGAAGGAAGAAACGTTTAATCAATATGCCCAAATTCCACTAAAGCGTGTTCTGTTTAAAATAAAAAGATGCATAATGAAACCGAACAATTTTAGTTAAAACAAAGATTCAATTGGCTAACAGAAGTCGTCCAGAACTCTACTGTTATTGCATTCTTTCATTTGAACATCAACCCAAAACATAGAGAAGGATGATCATTTCATAACCATGAAATCTGCATGAATGTATCATGAAATATGATATTCAGAACGTAAAGAAAGAATGCTAAATGACATGTACATGAAATCTGAAACTCGATCAATTCAAAGATTGAAATGAAATAGCATTGTAATCCCTCAAATCTCATAATTTTCTAATTGTGGACTATGAAAAAGATCTGGTCGTTACAATCTACCCCCTTAAAAAAATTTCGTCTTCGAAATTACTTACTTAAAGAGATCTGGGTAGCTTCTCTGCATATCAGATTCAACTTCCCAAGTTGCTTCTCTTTCTGAGTGATTTTTCCATTGCACTTTAACCATAGGAATAGTTCTGTTTCTTAACTTACGATTCTCATGTGCCAAAATCTGGTGTGGAACTTCTTCGTAAGTCAAATCTGGTTCTAATAGAATGGGTTCATATCTAAGCACATGCGAAGGATTCGCGATATACTTTCTAAGTGCTGAAATATGAAATACGTTGTGAACAATAGACATCTGAGGAGGTAGCGCTAAACGATATGCTAACGTTCCAACTCGTTCTAAGATCTGGAATGGTCCTACATATCTGGGACTTAGCTTTCCTTTCTTTCCTCTAAACACCTTTCATTGGAGAAATCTTTAGGAACACGTGATATCCTATCTCAAAATTCATATCTCTAAGACGATTGTCTGCGTAACTTTTCTGCCTACTTTGAGCAGTCTTCATTCTTTCACGTATTCTTTTAATTGCTTCTGAAGTCTGTTCTATAATATCAGGTCCTATCTCATTTCTTTCACCTACATCATCCCAAAGAATTTGTGATCGACATTTTCTGCCATACAAAGCTTTGTATGTTGCCATTTCTATCGAAGCTTGGTAACTGTTGTTGTAGGTAAACTCAATCAATGGTAATTTTGAATCCCAACTTTCTGAAAAATTGAGACACTAGCTCGTAACAAATCTTCCAGTATTTGAATACTCTTTCTGATTGTCCATCGGTTTGAGGATGGAACGTTGTACTGAAAGTTAATTTTGTTCCTAAGGCTTGGTGTAAACTTTTCTAGAATCTCGAAGTAAATCTGGGATCTCTATCTGATACTATAGAACTTGGAATCCCGTGAAGTCTGACTATCTCTTTGATATACAACTCTGCATACTTATTCAAATCATAGGTTGTATTCGCAGGAAGAAAATGAGCAGACTTAGTTAATCTGTCTATGATAACCCAAATTGCATTAAATCCTTGAACAGTTCTGGGTAATCCTACTACGAAATCCATTGATATGTTATCCCATTTCCAAATATGTATAGGAAGTGGTTTCAACATTCCTGCAGGTCTCTGATGTTCTGCTTTAACATGTTGGCGTGTTAAACATTCTGCGACAAATTTACAGATGTCACGCTTCATTCCTGGCCAACAAAACAGAGCTTGCAAATCCTTAAACATCTTTGTTCCTCCTGGATGAATTGAATACGACAAGTTATGGGCTTAATTCATAATCTCGTTGCGCAAATTATCTGCGCGCGGTACCCACAATAAACTCTGGTATTTCACAATTCCATCTTCCACAGTATACAAATTTGCTTCTCTGTTTTCATCTTTCTTCATCCATTTCTGGAGTTGCTCGTCCTTCGCTTGACCTTCTCTAATTCTATCTTATAGCATCGATTGAATCTTGAGAACAGATAACTTAGAAGCATTTTCCTTTTTAACTATTCCCAATTCAAATATGTTAATTTCTAACGCTAGAGGAATCTGAACTGAGATCTGCGCTAACCCCACGCTTCTTCTACTTAACGCATCTGCTACTACGTTAGCTTTACCGGGGTGATAGCTAATAACACAATCATAATCTTTAACCAATTCAAGCCATCTCCGTTGTCTCATGTTGAGTCCTTTTTAACTATTCCCAATTCAAATATGTTAATTTCTAACGCTAGAGGAATCTGAACTGAGATCTGCGCTAACCCCACGCTTCTTCTACTTAACGCATCTGCTACTACGTTAGCTTTACCGGGGTGATAGCTAATAACACAATCATAATCTTTAACCAATTCAAGCCATCTCCGTTGTCTCATGTTGAGTTCTTTTTGGGTAAAGAAATATTTAAGGTCTATGCTATGATAACCCAAATTGCATTAAATCCTTGAACAGTTCTGGGTAATCCTACTACGAAATCCATTGATATCCCATTTCCATGTTAATTTCTAACGCTAGAGGAATCTGAACTGAGATCTGCGCTAACCCCACGCTTCTTCTACTTAACGCATCTGCTACTACGTTAGCTTTACCGGGGTGATAGCTAATAACACAATCATAATCTTTAACCAATTCAAGCCATCTCCGTTGTCTCATGTTGAGTTCTTTTTGGGTAAAGAAATATTTAAGGCTCTTATGATCTGTGAAGATTTCGCATTTTTCTCCATAAAGATATTGTCTCCAGATCTTCAATGCGAAAACTACTGCTGCTAATTCGAGGTCATGCGTAGGATACTTTTTCTCGTGAATTTTCAATTGTCTCGAAGCATAAGCGAACACCTTTCTTTCCTGCATTAGAACAGCTCCTAGCCCTGTCTTCGATGCATCCGTATAAATCACAAAGTTCCCTTTCTCTGACGGTAAAGTTAGAACAGGGGCTTCAACTAACGTAAGTTTTAATTTCTCAAAACTAGATTGGCATTCTGGATTCCAATTATACTAAACGTTCTTCTTAGTCAAAGCTGTTAATGGAACAACAATATTCGAAAACCCTTCTATGAATCTTCGATAATAACCCGCAAGTCCAAAGAAACTACGGATTTCTGTGACACTCTTAGGCACAGGCAAATCTCGAACAGCTTCCACTTTAGAAGGATCTATTTCTATTCCATTTCGCGAAATAATTTGGCCTAATAAGACAACCTTTTCAATCCAGAACTCACACTTACTAAATTTAGGAAATAACTGTCTATTTCGTAAAATCTGCAAAATTTCTCTAAGGTGTTCTTCATGTTCATCTCTGTTCTTCGAGTAAATCAAAATATCATCTATGAATACAATAACAAATCTGTCTAAATAAGGTTGAAATACCCGATTCATTAAATCCATAAACACTGATGGCGCATTTGTTAACCCAAAAGGCATAACTAGAAATTCATAATGGCCATATCTCGTTCTGAAAGCTGTTTTATAGACATCTGTTTCTTTTACGCGAAGTTGATGATATCCAGACCTCAAGTCTATCTTAGAAAATACATCAGCTCCCCGTAGTTGATCGAATAAATCATCTATCCTAGGGAGAGGATATTTATTCTTAATCGTCAATTTATTTAATTCCCTATAATCATTGAACACAAATGAATTTCCATCAGGTAATTTAACCTGTACAGACCTCTTCTTAAAGTCTATAATAGCTTCGTACTTAGTCAACCAGTCTATTCCCAAGATAAAATCAAACTCAAGTAATGGCAATACTATGAGATCTGCATAAACAATATTACCCTGTAACTTAAGTGCTACATCTCGAATCGTATGATTGGTTACTATGTTTTCTCCCGTAGGGATCTGAACACAGTATCCTACTTCTACTTCTACCGGCTCACTAACCAATTTCTTAGAAAATCTTTCTGATACAAATGAATGAGTTGCACCAGAATCTAGCAAAACAATGGTAGACATGTTATCAACAGAAATTTTACCCGTCACCAAGGTGTTATTTGCTGGTGCTTCTTCAGCAGTCATCACGTATGCCCTGCTGGTAATGAGTTGTTGTTTCTGGGGGCAATTTCTCGACATGTGGCCTGGTTTACCACAAGTGTAACATACATTTTGCCCCTGAAGACACTGTCCCTTATGATTCTTCTTGCAAGTAGGGCATGGCTGCCTATTCCCCATTTTTTTGAACAGCAGAAATTGGTTGAGCGGCAATTGGTCCCTTTCCCTGCGACCCTTGCTGATTATTCTTCTGTTTCTTGAATTTCCTTTTATCATTTTGCTGGAACGTTTGCCTCTTCAATTGCCTCTCACCATCGATTGCTTTCCAGTCTTGCTCAACTCGGAGAGCCTTATTAACAGTAGCTCTATAATCTATAGGTTCTGCCAACCTAACATCGTGCTTAATCATGGGTTTCAACCCATTGATGAAATGACGAAGCTTAGCATCTGCATTTGTCCCAATCAATGGAACAAAATAACATCCCCTCTTGAACTTGCGGATATAATCCCGCATTATCATTCCTTCTTGCTTGAGTGTTAGAAATTCACTCTGCAATTGCTCTCGAACATCAAGTGTAAAATATTGCTCGAAGAAGACCCTTTTAAATTCCTCCCAGGTGAGAATTTCCAAGTCCACAGTTAACTTGGCTCCTTCCCACCACATCATTGCATCGCCCCTGAGCATATAAATTGCGCACCGGGGTCTCTCTAGATCCGTCAAGTGCAAATAATCAAATATTACTTCCATAGATTTAATCCAGCTTTCTACCACCAGGGGATCGGTAGTGCCAGAAAATTCTTGAGGTCTCTGCCTCCTAAACTTCTCTTGAGGATCTTCTCTACTAATAATTATACTCGACGAATGACCATTCCCATTGGAGGTTTGATCAACTAATCGTTCTAGCAGTTGTGCCATACTATTGAGGACTGGATTAATGCCCTTCTAACTCATTTATCGTTCTTCAAAATTCCTTCTTCCTCTACCTCGCCCCGACATATCTGTAAAGGGTAATCCCAAATCCACCACAACGTAATCCTGATCCTTCCCGGGGACCCTTTTGTTGTCATAACTTAAAACATTTCTTCAAACCTTCTGCTCTTTCTTTCTTTCGTGAAATCTGTTTTCTTTCCTTTATACGTTTACTGGTTTTTTTTTTCTAATGATGTTCTGGAACTGTAAGGATTTCTCTGTAAAGCTTGCGAAAATGAAAACTAAACAAAAATACTACTTGAATCTGTCAATTGAATCGAATACATCTTTTGAAATGATTCGGAAATGAATGAGGAATCCGAATCTATTCTTTTTGTCTCAATCGAAGAAGTATCGAAGAAGTAAATGATGAAATCTGTTTTGAATGAGTAGTAGAAATCTGAATCATATAGGTATATCTGAATGAAGAAGAAATAAAACAGATCTCTGTTGGTCAACCAGATGTCAACGCAACTTATGAATGACGTCACCAGATTTTACCCAACTAAATGAGTAAATCAGATGTCACGCTACTAACGAATAAACCAGATGTCACCTAATGTGACTATTCCCACCAGATGTCAACGGTCCACTCAGAATTCAACGAATTATAAAAGAATGTGCCCTATACCAGATCTCACATATAAAAGAAGAAATCCGGAATAAAGGAATAGGTGAAGTCTGAATGAACATAAGTATTTCAACGAAGGAGAAACACTTCAGATCTCTCGAACAAAGATAGGAATCTGAATTAACTTACCACATAAACAAACCTCTACTCTTAGAGATCTGTTCATCATAGAAATTCAACGAAGGTATAAGAACCAGACTTCATAGTTAACCGTGTGGATAAACATTAATTATCACGGTTACCTTCTTCTGAAGAATCAAAATATCTTACGAAATTTCTGGAAAAGATCGAATAAGCTACTTGTGAGCTACTTCGATGAATGAATCATTGGAAAACTCAAGAATTTGCTAGATGAACATCATTAAACCATTTTCTAAAACATATTTGAAACAAAATTACAGTAAACGTAACTTTTGCAAAAACAGAGCATGAACTTCTTGTTTTCTTTGAAGAACAGCCGTAGCTATTTTCCTTTCTTTAAAACCGTACATAATCATAAACACAGAATTGAATATATGCTTTCTATTGAGTGAGCAAGAAATAGAGTTACTTGCCTTAAATCTTTAACACAACAACAGCAGAAGATTCAGTAACTTCTTACGCACAGCTGGTTTCCTTTAAAACTTTGAAAGGATTTTGTTCGACTTCTTCCAAGAGAGCACCGCTTCTAAATGATTTAATTTGAAGATAATGATGCATGGAGCTGCTTAACATCCTATTTATATGTTTTAATATGTCTACTGAAGGAAGACACGTTTAATCAATACGCCCAAATTCCACTAAAGCGTGCTCTGTTTTAAAATAAAAAGATGCATAATGAAACCGAACAATTTTAGTTAAAACAAGGATTCCATTGGCTAGCAGAAGTCGTCCAGAACTCTACTGTAATTGCATTCTATCATTTGAACATCAACCCAAAACATAAAGAAGGCTGATCATTTCGTAACCATGAAATCTTCATGAATATATCATGAAATCTGATATTTAGCACGTAAAGAAAGAATGCTAAATGACATGTACATGAAATCTGAAACTCGATCCTCGAACCTCGTCAACATTCTCACCTGCACACAATCAGATCTAGTGAGCCTAGAGCCTCAGCAAATCAAACCTGGATAACAAGTACTAAATATACATTCACATGCATTAAAATAACAATACTAAAAATACATTTTTAAACTTCAACATCAGAACTTTAAAAGGACTTTAAACTGTGAACTTTAATCTTTAAACAATAAACTTTAAACATCATCGTCAAAAAAACTTCAAATAAGTTTCATCCTCAAATCCTCAAGCTATACGTCATGGCATGTAAATAATGTAAATCCTCAATAATAACATTTTAGGTGAAGTTTTCTCATTGATGCGACCCCTCTGTTCGCTTTATCAAGCTATAAACCATAGTACTATGCTGGAATAGCTCTACGGACCTCATGCGCCGTAGTCACCATATTCCTCTACGTCTTGGTCACAAAAACTCACATTCCTCAAAACAATTTTTCTTCTTTTCATTTAAAACATCAAACATCAAATATCATGCCATAAATCATCATAAAACTCATCATTTCATTTTAAAAAGCTTGCTGCCCATAAACATGCTTGCGATGAATTTGAAAATAAATAAGGTTTTAGCCAAGATCGATCGGGATCGTCCTAAGTTTCTCCACGGGATCCTCGAACACCCGAAGGTCTCGACGAGTCACCGGACAAGCCCAAATCTCACCACAACCAACCCGAGCATAGGAAATATAATTTTACACATCTTAAACATGTTTACAAGCCATAGAAATTATGTTCAGATGCCTTCTGGGTGCTTCCATGACCTCATAAATTTTAGCGCTACAAGCTGCCCCTCCTCGACTCCTAAACGTACCCGTTCTACTTCTAAATTTTTATATTCCCAACTTCCAGCCTATGGACTCGACCTAACCCATTTGGTAAACAACCTAGGCCCTCTCAAGGGTGTGTAAGTGTGCTGGTGGTGACACACACGCGATTGCAACGCCAAGGGCAAGACGCCGCTGCTCGCACGTGCTCTCATGTGTTTCCTTTCACCCTTCGCCGCCTAACCAGCCTATATAGGTACACTCGAACCCCCGACCAGTAGGTATTAACTCTTTTAGCACTGTACCGGCCCCTAGACAAGACTCTCATAGCAGCTATATCACCCTTCTCACTCCCAAACTTCCTGCTCATGCACTTGGCTAAGGTGCAATTTGCAGCTCCTACCTTTCAAACAAGGACCACACTTGGTTGCCTAGCAGAGCAGCCTTATGACATAATCATCCTCTCCTGATACACATACTAGGACCCTCCTAAATTCCTGTTTAGACCAGCTATTCCCAGCCCTCCCGGCAACGGCCAAAGCGTCGAAGAACCCTTCCACAACAGCCCCACGCTCACACCACCAAATCTGATGTCTAGGTGTTCCCACCCACATAAAAAACTGTCAACAACCTTCCCAAGCCCTACGTGAACCATCCTAAAACCATAGAAGCAACCCTGGACGTCCTAAAAACACCATCATTTGAAACTCATGCAGGTACAAGCAAAAGATTCAACAACTACAAGGAAACATGCATGCTGCTACAACCTGCTATTTTTCCAGGATAATTCGTGCATAAACATCCAAGAACACACATATTATGATCTGATTGAGGCAGAAAAAAAGGATTTGAACTTGCCTTTTGTTGTAAAGGTTGCGAATATACGTTACCGGAGGCGTCGGGATGAATCGGGAGGCGGATCCTTCGACTTCTTGCTTCCTACATCAAACGATTCTTCCTGGTTTACTTAGGGGGGGGGGATAACGGCTGTTGAGGTGGGAAAGATAGTGGAAATTCTGGTGGTACATGAAAGAATAGGTTATGTGTGGCTAATTAACCCATAATTTACCATTAAGCCCTCTAATTATAATTTAAATTGCCCCTTTTTCTAAACCCACTAATATACAATTTTTTACACACTATTTCATTCAAATCCGATCATCCCTCCGTAGCCCGGCACCGGATAATCACTTGAAATCGAAAATATCAAGAAACACATTTAAAATCTCACAATAAAATCATCATTGGTATTTTAAAGCCTCAATTAAATTTTAAATCTTTTTAAAACTTCAATTTATATTTTAATCATTTAAATCATTTATACATGCATATGGTTTTACGTGAGTGGATCTTGGACGCTACACTTAGTGTCAGAAGAACCAGCTTCAAATGCTCAATGTGCTGCATCGGAGTCTTAGAGTACACCAAGATGTCATCGATAAACACAATCACATAATGATCGATGAACTCTCTAAAGACTCTATTCATCAAGTCCATGAAAACTGCGGGGGAATTCGTAAAACCAAAAGGCATACTAAAAACTCATAATGCCCGTACCTCGTACGAAACGCAGTCTTCGCCACATCCAGCTCTCAAATGCGCAACTGATGGTACCCCGAATGCAGATCGATCTTAGAAAACACAGCTGAACCCTGAATGTCAAGATAAAATTTATTAGTTTTGGTGATAACAAAATAATACAAGTGCTGATACGAAGTTACTTCTGGAGAACCAGCCGTTGCAATTAACAGCAAAGTATATTCAGACGTCAGGTTATCTCAGACTTGGGCATTCGATATTAGTTCAGACGTTGAGTTAAATATCTTTAGATGTTGAATCAGTTGTTAGATATCAGATCTTGGTATTCGGGAATATTTCAGCAGTTGAGTTGAATCACTAAGTTGATGGGTTTCTATTTCAGAGGTTGGATATATTTGGTTATCAGTTTCTGGTATTGGTTTTTATATCAGTCGTGAGAGCAATTCAGCAGTTGGGTATTCGCTTCAATAGTCAACATATTTCAGCAGTTGGGTACTTATTTCAATAGAAAGTATTTTCAGCAGTTAGCTACAGTGTCTTTGATTCAGTCGTTATTATTGTTGGAACATTCAGTCGTTGCAACCACCAGTTATGTCATATTCTCTATTTGCAAAACGAAAGTTATTTCAGACGTTGGGTATCTATTCAGGAGTTGGATATCTAATCAGCAGTTGGTACAGTCAGTCGTTTGTTTGTGAGATCAGTAGTTGAATTCTACTTCAGTAGCGAGTTATGTCATATTCTCTATTTGCAAAACGAAAGTTATTTCAGACGTTGGGTATCTATTCAGGAGTTGGATATCTAATCAGCAGTTGGTACAGTCAGTCGTTTGTTTGTGAGATCAGTAGTTGAATTCTACTTCAGTAGCGAGCATATTCAGACGTTGGGTATTTATTTAAGAAGTGTATTCAGTCGATGGGGATTTATGTTATAGTGAACGCTTTCGGACGTTGACTACAGTTAAATGGATAGCAGACGCAACTATTCAGACGTTAGCATGTTTACTAACGAACAACAAAACTACTTCGTTTGGATTAGTTGATACGACAATGTTTGTCTAAGAGCTAAATTCAGAAGTTGGTTTATGATTCTATCAGCGATGAACTATTCATCATCTTCAAGGAAAGAAAAGCTGAATCAACAATAAGCGACTTCAGGCGCAAACGATGAATCGATTCAAACAAGATCATATATTCAAATTTGAAAGAATCAATGGTGAAGATTGAATAGTACAATTGCCTGGAATTAAGGAGAAAACGTTGGTACTATTTTGGGTAAATAGTACACATTTACAAAGAACGTTTTACGGTGATTGCGCAAATATGGAAAGCGACAATTTGGCTCTGACGGTGTGCAATTTTCCATGTAGTGGAGCAGAAAAGATGGTTGCATGATTATCATTATTTTCAAAAGGGATTTTGTTTCCTTAGTCAAATTAATCGACCCTTGTGAACGAAGGGTATAAATAGCAGAAGTTTGAATTGAAAAAGCTCTATTTCACTCCGACTAATTGCCGTCACTCTGCCATTGGAAAGTTTGAATTCGAAAAAGTTTGAATTGGAAAGAAGTTTGAATTGAAAAAGCTCACAAACTCGAAGAACACTCAACCAGCGCTTATTGTTTTATCTTCGAGTTCATCTTCTGGTTCATTATTGAATCGAGTTTCTTAGATTAGAAACCAGAAGATTTACAGACTTCAATAGTTGTGTACCTCATTGTAAAATCCATTTGAGTCTGTAACAAACGAGCTCCTTAAGCCGTTTGAGAAAAATACTATTCACTTATATTCAGCAGCTGCGACTGCTTTGTTGTTGGTGTTGCTAGGAGTTCACCTTGAGCGAAGCTCGGTGATTGGGTGTTTGCGGAAGGCCTGTAACCATAAAATCTTCTAGTGGAACCTTCCTGAAAAGGAAGAAGGGGAGACGTAGGATATTGATATCCGAACTTCCATAAACAAATTTCTTGTCCCTTAACTTTTACTTAATGCATTCATTTACTGCTTTACTGTTAACTGATTAATTGGCTTCTTTCCGCACAATATTTGTTAGCCAAGAAATCAGCATTTAAACTGAGATCCTTAAATCTGGTAACTCAGATTTAAGTTAAGCGAGGCGCTTGTAAAACTTGTTTTAAAAGGTTTAGAAAATTTGAAAATACCAAGAGTTCATTCAACCCCCCCTTCTGAACTCTTGCAGCTGTTTTTCGAACGACATTGATCCTATCAATTGGTATCAGAGCCTGCGCATCTCAGTATTAAACAGTTGTTGTTTGTGTTTTATCATATATTAAAATGTCGACTTCTCACAACAAAATTCCTATGTTTTCTAAGGAGGATTACGACGACTGGAAAATTTGCATGCAAGCGCATTTGGCTGCTCAAGATGAAGACACGTGGTCGGTTATCACAGAAGGACCATTAAAGATAATGAAGCCGAATCTAGCATTTGCAATATCTGGTGGTGAGCCTCAGTTTCTTGAAAAGAGTAGACAATACACAAATGAGGACAAGAAGAAGGAGAATCTAGACAATGTGGCCAGGGATATCCTTTACAAACGCTGGAAAAAAACATGTTCAGTAAAATCAAAACCTGTGCCACTGCCAAGGAAATATGGGAGAAGCTGACCCAAATATGTGAAGGAAACGACGAGACGAAAGAGAACAAGTTGACTGTGGCTCAACAGAAGTACAAGTCGATAAATATGAAGGATGGAGAGACTATGATAGAGTTTTATGAGCGCTTCAGTGCAGTTGTTATAGAGCTTACCAGTTTGGGTAAACAATACAGCAATCGTGAGCTAGCATTGAAGGTGATGAGAGCGCTGCCCAGAGAATGGGATGTGAAGACAATGGCGATGCGTGAATCAAAAGATATGAACAAGCTGGAGCTTCACGACTTACTTGCAAACCTTAAAGCTTATGAGTTCAAATTGGATACAAGAGCTGAAGCTGCTCCATCAACATCCCAGCCGACGAAAGCATTAGCAGCTACATCTATTGAACAGTGCTCTCCAAGCACTAGCAAGACGGTCGATCAACTCATTGACGACGTCATGTCCCTCTTCGTAAAGAAGTTTGGAAAATACTTGAGAAGATCCTACAACCCTTCTGCTCCTTATAATAATGTTCATAAAAATGATAAAATTATTTCTGATATGAACTGTTTCAATTGTGGACGTCCAGGGAATTTCGCAGCTGATTGCAACAGACCCAAGAAGGAAGATAGATACAGGAGAGATGAAAAGAATGAGGGTCGATACAAACAAGATGACAAGACAAATGAGAGAACTGTCGATAGATCCAAGGATAGATCCGAGGATAGACGGATGAGGACAAGAGGCGATAAAAGACCCAGCCGTAAGAATGATCGCAAAGTGCTGATGGCTGAGGAAAGCACCAAAAGCTGGGAAGATACTGATTCAGATTCTTCATCCAGCAGTTCCTCATCAAGCGATAGTGAAAAGGAGGAGGTTCACTGTCTCATGTCTGATCAAACATCTGATGACAAGGTATTTGACTTCTCCAATGTTGAATTTACACGAGAAGACCTTGTCAGTGCACTTAATGATATGGTCAAAGAGTACAGGAAGCTTTCTCACTCATTTGAGGAAATCAAAGCTGAAAACGAAAATCTGAAAAATAGTTCAATTGAATCAAGCACTGACACGCTTGAGGACATTGACAGTTTGAAGCTTGAGTTGAGTAGCTGATGATGGAAAATGAATTGTTGAGAAATGAGTCTAGTGAGCTCAAAGCTGAAATTGAAAAATCAAATTTGACAATGAGCTCCTGGGCAAAGTCTTCTGTTTCTCTAGATAATATGTTTGGAATTCAGAAGCCAGCGAGTGATAGAACGTGCTTGGGTTTCAATGATAGTGAAAACAGCTCTGGAGAAACAAGTACTCAATCACAGCTGGTGTATGACAAGTTCAACAAAATGAGCTTTGTCAAAGCCAACGTGATACATGATCAATGTGAGTCGATGACATATTATGACCTGACCTCTCACAAGTTGAACCATAAAGGAAAAGCTGGTATCGGTTTTCAAAGACCTAAGAATTCCAAGCCCAGTTGGCTAAAGAACAAATTGGACAAAGACAAAGCGAAAGCAGGTTCTAAGTCGTTTGTTCCTAACCAGCCAAGGTATAATTCAACGAAGCTAAAATCTGGTTGGAGAAAGGTTCAGCCGAGGAAGGATCTAAATGGTCAAAATATGAAATCAAAACTCAACAGATCTCACTGTAAATATGCACAGACCCTCACGGACACTTATACTGGAAAAAACTGTTAAGGTAATTCATGTATGGGTCCCGAAAGGGGTAATCCGAT